>JAWPHD010013035.1:0-71405 GCA_037043455.1 Cyrtodaria siliqua
AACTTCAACTCACCAATCTATATTTCTGACTCAGTGAGGGATATTATATGTTTTTATGAGTTGAACTAAGTTCAGTCAAACACAAAGGATCTTCTTATATATGTGCCTCTTTGATGTAGAAGTTAGTAAAAAATGGTTTGCACTAACGATCTGACGTCTTGCAGAACTTTTGGAAACGGTTTTAATGAATTCAATTAAAGATTTACACGTGAGATTACATGTATAACAATAAGTCGCAAATCGGACTTATTAATCATATGTTATTTTAATAGGTTATTCCACTAGTTGGTTTACAGAAAATGATATCACTCACCAGGCCGATAAGTTACTGTGATAAAAATACATACTGACGTCTACAATTGAAGCATTTGTAAACGTGCATAGGAAAATAAAATATACGAAGTACACATATGACGTGTGATCATGGAGTTTGTTGAAAAATGTAAATAACAGTTATCAAAGTCACTATATTCTAGAAGTATGTATGGTTTCAGACCAGTCAGGAAGCACTTTCGGGTCTGTAGGATGCTAAATATGTTTGCCATGAAAAAAATCCAAAGTTATTTATTAGTTTGCATGGTGTTGTTTCCCCCAATTTTTTTTTTTCATTTGTTAAAAATTCTAACCAGATCGTTGAAGTAATATGTCTGTTATCACATGAAAACGTAAGTATAAAGGAACTATTTCTTTGGAGGAGTAGGGGGTTGCATAGGGTAGTGTGATGATGTGGTTTTTGACATATGTTTTATTTCAAAAATACGTCCCATAGTTGAGAAGTGAATGATCGCGAAATGTTGAAAAACTTGCATGAATAGATGTATCTTAATCCAGACTATGGGACCGTGTTGCGAGCCAGTTGTGTGTAATTCACAGAAATTAAAAGTATATATTAATAGCGAACAGAATGTTGTGGAAACTTGTGACTGATCTCCAAAATTAGCTATTTTGTTTTCGGTTGTCCGAGTATTAACTTTCATACACCCCATCCAACCCCTTCTACAAGAAGGGTAAACGGGGTTGGCTGGGGTATGATAAAAAAACTTAAGTTCTGCTTAAAAAGTTTGAATATTGTAAAATTAAAACACTATTAATTGTGGTAATTTTTAAACAGAGTTATCGCATTTTTTCAATAAAAAATTGTTTTTAAACTTGTTTTATTCGTCGAAATATCCGTTATAGAAATCCTGCTAATATAAGTAGTCAGACCAACCGCTAAAACGGAATTCACCAGTGTGTCTATCAATGTTACAGACTCATAGGTTGAGAACTTGACTTCAAATCGAACCTAGTCTAGATACTGATAAATATCAGGTAAGTATAAGCACATATACTGAAAACAGGATCGGTCTCAGAAGCAACATCACACAAACAAGAGATCACCACGATTAAAACATGGCATACCTTCGAAGTATGTATATAGTATAAAGGAGATAGCTAGCGAAGGACATTTCTCGATTATCTTTTAAAACAAGACTTAAATGCAGTTGTATTCGTTCAAACACTTGACACTTATCTCATCCTCTCGAGTCGTGTATAATCGTTGTTATTATAATCGTGTTATCGCACGCCTGCATAACCGGAAACACTCCTCCTTAAAATCTCTTTTTTTCATTATATTATCTTTAGATATTTACATTAATTTTTAATTAATACTTCATTTCTTCATCTTTCATTAGTTTTTGCGCACACTATGACCTGTTTATGTGTCGACGTGTCGTAAAACACCATTCAGTCATTCATTCCTTAAAATATCTGTATTGCCAAAGCAATGCAGGCGGTTTGATTCCCGGGCTAGTACAAATTATCTACCCCACCAACCACCGCAAATGCAATAGGCTAGAAACAGATCCTTAAAGGCAAACTCTCTAGTAAACTATCAGTGAAGATGTTATGAGCAGAAAGAAAACTTTATGCTTTTTAAAAACCTCAACAAAAATTAACAATGGGTACCGATAATGGGCAATTTTAATGTGTTATCATTTATGTCCCGACTGTCAATATCTATAACTGGATATCAAGGAAAAGGTTATAAGTCCAACAGGAAGAGTAGCATTCATAGAATTCAGTCATTCCAACAAAACAAGTATTGCAACACAACCGTGATTCAAAAAGTACAACTTAAACACATTCAGTAAAAAAAGGACATCACAAACATATAAGGTTGACAACAGGGTTACAGCCTTGAACGGTCAGTGTCAAAAGGGACCACCGCAAAAGGGACCACAGGGGAGTTTAAACCGGTTCAAGGGTGCACCAAACATCACTCTTACCCTGTCATCATCCCTGAACAACAGGACAGTGTAAATAAAAATAATCCCCGCCGAGTTAACCCCTTACATTTGAGAAAGCATAGATAGATGTAATAAGAAAAAAACACAGACATGTTTATGTATATAATATATCAAAAAATAAGTTCAACATAAGAAGCTAATCTCATATGTACTCGATGACTTGTGTGAAGTCAGAGCATCAAGGGGAAAACCGTTGACATGACAAAACGGAGTGAATGACATTCATCAAACGGTTTCCGCCTTAAAGGATTTAGAAACACATTGTCATATAGTACACCACCCGTCCGGTCGTTACACAAAGAGGAAAGCATAATTGCAAAGTGTAGAACGGTCTACAACTCAGCATGTAGTGCGCCGCGGAATACATTGTTTATAAATGTTCTAATAATTTAAATAAATAATTAACCCGAAATTAGAAAGATGCCCGAGATAATGAGATTCTACATTTTATATCCGGAAACTAACAACCTGTCAAGTACACATTATGTAAGACATAAATAGGTAAAAAGAGGGAAGCTGAGCTGAGACGTTGCTGACAAATGTGAAATGTAATTATCCTGTCACCCCATGTCAGCTTGCTTTGTTAGTACTAAAATATTTATTAGACACACGCAAAGCGACACAGTTGTTGCATTAATTATGTTTTTTTTAACAATTAACTAGGTATTTTGATAACGCATGACGGCAAACAAAAAGAATCATAAATTAGTGTCTTTGCAAAACATGCTTTAATTATATCACCATTGATGGTTAGTGTAATCACATGGTGTTTTTTTTCTGAAATTGATAGTTGTTATGTTAATTTTTTGTACTGTATTCAGATTTAAGGTGTCAGCAAGTTTTATGTCTCGAGACATATCATGCCTAAATATTTTATTTTATAAAGTCTTTAGCCAGAGCCTTTTCATGACTCTCCACGAATGTAATGCAAATGGGGAGGTTTCCCGAGCTATTTCTTATGGTTTTTTTAGAGCTTGTAGTCGCGATGAAGACGTTAATATTAGTAATATTTGTGTAACTAAGAGGTTACTTCAGCAGGGCTACCGTTACCATAAAAGTCAAAAAAGCCGTTTCAAAATGTTATTATCGTTACCCTGATCTACTTTTAAAATACAAAAGTAATTTAGGAACTCTTCTGCGACAAGCACTATCACAATATGACATGCATGGTGATGTGATGTACAAACTTCGTAAGATCCTTGGTCATAATCACTTTAATAAATAGTTATTAAACTTGACCCTATCATTTTACAACGCAATACATGTTTAGTGGTTGACCCATTTTCAGTTCGCTGCTATGCTCTTTCTTTTGATTGTGCGATGACCGGACAGATCGTGGAGCCTATGATGACGTCTATCGAAATACTCAAAGGAGGGTAGCGTTTGATGTTTTGTTTTAAATCTTGTCATGTCGTACCCTTAACAGTTTATTCTATTTTTGCTCTGGCTTCTGCTAAATTATTAAGTACTTTCCTAGTGGCTTTTTAGGCTTTGTTATTATATTCATATATACATGATCATTTATGTGTTGTACGTATATTGTCTATTATTGCTGCCTTTGTTAGACAATATAACCTGGTGGGGATATCTTTATGTGCACTGTCCCGTTTTATCGGGATGACAATAGGGTAAGAGTGAGGTTTGGTGCACCCTAGAACCTGGTTTAAACCCACAGAGGCCTTTTTGCCACTGACCGTTCCAAGGCGCTAGCCCTATTGCCGGACAGTTTATGTTTGTGATGTCATATCTTGCCTTTTATTAATCTTTGTAGTATTTGTTTGTTTCTCTGTGTGATTTTTCTATCTACTTGAACACATCTTGGTTATGTTTTTTTTTAAATATGTAAAACATCAATTAGGAAATGTGACAGAAATAAACATGTGTCAGCCTGTCATATGCATTTCAATGTCCGGAGGGATAGCGACCATTTTTTTCCACTGACCGTTCCAATGCGGTAGTACTATTGTCAAAACATTTTGTTTGTGTGATGTCATATCTTGCATTTTATCCATCTTTGTAATTATTGTGTGTTTCTATGGGTGTTTTTGGTTGACTGTAGGTCCTTGAATGCTACATTTCCTGTCCGACTATTATATCTACTTAACTTTTTGCGTCCGTTTGATACGTAAGAAAACAAGTTAGAAACACACCACCCAAACGCAATGAGGCTACAGGACCATACTGCAGCACAAACAAGGAGCAAAATAAATCTACAATGAGAACGCAACACACAGCGTGAAGACAGGGTTACCGACTTGGAACGGTCAGTAGGCAATATGGCCCACTGGTTATGGCCCACTGGTTATGGCCCAATGGTTAGCTTAAATCGATTGTTGTGTTCACAATCTCGCTTATTAACCTGTCTTCAGCCCCTATATCGAAAAAACAGTGAAAATGAAAAATAAATAAAGTACATCTCATCAAAAGTGAAATCTCTAATTATAAAGTACACATCCTGAGAAATGAACAAACGATAAACGTATATATGTTATAAAAACATATATAAAAGCACATACTTAGAAACACCCCCAAGATGTATCCAGAATTGTACTGAACAACCGCAGAGATGCAGCTGAAGACCAGACATACAGCTTTCACATTTTATACACGCGTATGATAGCAGTTTGTTTCACCAAAAAAGTGTCGGTCGGTCTGTTAGGATACTGGTTACTTGATAGTATACTAAGATGCATCTCATGCAAACCGGTAAACTGTTTGTCTTTTTGCGTTGGAAATATCTTGCATCTGTGGTCGAGGGGTCAATGATGTTGAGTTGTAAACCTTCTAGCTTCTTACCGCTGCAGAATTGAATGTCAACTTGTAAGTGAAAACGTGTCGATTCTTAACGTGTCGATTCTTATGAATGGATGGAGGTATACAGTACTGGTTCTACCCAGGAATAGGTTGTTGATCTGCCTCCACCACAAAATAATCGACAGTCATATGACCTTACATCGTATTAAGTTCACGAAACTAACCCGCCAAATAACGGCACAACTACAATAAAATAAAACGATTATCAAAACTCTATCCAGGTTTCCAGATCATAGAATAATGACATGTGTCGATTAATTGTGAAGGTTTATATACGGGATCTTAAACTACCCGTGACTGAATATGGGTAAAATGCTTTATGAGTTGGTACTCTTAATTCGACGCATCAGTTTTGGGGTTTGGTCTAGCTGGTTAAAGCCGTTTATATTGTGTCTATAAAGTGTCGATTCCCAAAAGGTGTAAGTTATATATATATACCTCGTCACCAGAAGGTTTAGAAACGATGTACATTTGTATAACATGTGGCTGGCGGGATAGCTAGTTTAAAAGCTTGTATTTTTAGCGCTTAACGTTCCGGTTAACTTGGCTGTAATTCAATGTGTTAGATTGATTGCTATTCCAAAGATATAAATATATTGACTATTTTTTACATTTATATTATTATAATTTTAATGTAAGGCCGATGTATGTACGTTTTCACCGAATCTTGATTTTAAATCCTCTATATGTATTATTATATAGTACTATGTATTGTTCTCTACATTTCTTGAATAAACCTAGTTTAAACTAAAAAACGTTTAAGCTTCGAAATAGGTATACCCGTCTAACAGGAAAAGTAGCCTTAAAGAACATAGTCAAACAAATCACACGCATTAAAACAAACAACCATTGCATGGTATATAAGACATCACAAACACAAAATGCTTGACAATAGGGCTACCGCCTTGAAACGGTCAGAGGCAAAACGCTGCTGGTGTTTAAACCAGGTGCTAGAGTCCACCAACCTCCCACTTATGCTATTGTCATCCAAATAAAACGAGATAAATGTAAATATAGAAATCCTCTCCAGGCTATAATCTCTAACAACATAGGCGGCATTAAAGTTCTCCGGCCATGTTTTCTTTCATGAACATGATTATCTTCTAATGATTTTTTTATTAAAAATTCTTTAAATTACACACATTTTGGAGTTATTTTGTCATTTTCACTGTAAAATACTGTACACACACTTTTGACATAGAGATCCAATATAAAACTAGCTCAGTACCTTTACATATGTATATATGTCACTATCGAAAAACAAAAATCTTATTTTTTCTAAAGCAAACTCAGAGCTACCCATACCCCCTATTTTGATGACAATGATCACAAATGACGGACAAAATATGGAAAACAGTTTTTTGCATACAATTTGGTATGTTACGGTCTTTAAATCCTGCATTATATCCATCTCTACTAGAACGCGAAAAATGGAACAATTCTGTTATCAAATAAAACTATGATTTAAAAAATAAAATTCCCAGTGATCTTACGAAGTATTTTTATTACTATTATTATTACTATTATCATTATTATCATTATTACTACTATAATGACAATGATTATTATTATTATTATTATTATTAGTATTAGTAGTAGTAGTAGTAGTAGTAGTAGTCTTTCTTTTTTTGAAAACATATTAAATAGAAAGAAGGATGTTTGCTTCTTTACATAACGCTCATCATAAGTTACTCATTTACCCTTATATAATGATCGTTTTAATAAGTTAGAACTTTTATTAGATTATTATATATGTTAAATTTCCCCGGCCATGTTTTGTTTCATGAACATATTTATCTTTATTTAAATCGAAATCAATGCACAACAATAGATATTTACAATTCACACATTGCAATATCAGTGTAAAGCGAGAAAACGTTTTTTTTTGATGACGTAAACAACTTTGAACAGGTAAATTAATCCACAGGTAAATGTATTTATCCATTATCTGGCAATAATTGTGCAGCTATACAATTCAGATTTACCTCATTTCCCCATGCAGTCATACAGTGGTAAAATTAATATCTACGTCAGGCAAATAATACCTATTTTTACATACAACTTAATACCGGTTTTAAATATATGTTTCTAGTCGGGACTATCAAGAAATGTTCATATGATGTTTAAGAGATAAATTAGTTCATGATAATACTACTAAAAAGGGTGGCCATTCATCTTCAACAGGCAATATAAGATTGAGACACAGACGATCATGTATACATTACTATAAAAAGGCAAAGCCTAGAAAGCCACAAAGCAAGTAATCGGTGACTTGGCAGAGGCCCAGATAATAAAAATAGTATAAAAGGAGAAATTTGGAAATCGCCGAATACGATACATATAACAATATTGCAGTCTCGGTTTGATTGCGACTGTTTATGAACGGAAGTGAACAATGCTTGCTACCGTCCACGCTATTTAGCCCGGGGATGAGTAAAACACAGGCAACATGACGGATACAAATCAAGATTGAAAACAAAAATCAAACGCTACCGTTTCTTTCAGGATATAAGTAGACGTCATCATAGGGTGCACAATCTCTTCGGTAATTGCACAATCACAGAGGAAGGCATAGCGGCGAACTGCAAAGGCATCAACCAATCAGAGGAAGGCATAGCGGCGAACTGCAAAGGCATCAACCAATCAGAGAAAGGCATAGCGGCGAACTGCAAAGGCATCAGGCGAACTGCAAAGGCATCAACTAATCAGAGGAAGGCATAGCGGCGAACTGCAAAGGCATCAACCAATCAGAGGAAGGCATAGCGGCGAACTGCAAAGGCATCAACCAATAAATATGCAGCGTTGCAAAATGATTAGGTTATATATCTCTGTTTCATAACCTTTCTAACAAGTTTAATAAAGATTGTATAAATGTGATTATGATCATATTTATTACGAAGTCACCATAGAAGTCATGTTGTGATAGTACTCAAAAACAGTCCTATTCAAACAATACATGTTATACGGTCTTTGTTAGAACACTTTATGAATTCTAAAATGCGATGGTAGCAAAAGCACTCATCTCCCGACAAACATGTCGCTTCCGCATATTTTGCATAATTTAGCATAATGATCTTATTACATTAGGTTATTAAGCAGGGAAAGATGTAACGGAAGTCGGCGTATGCCAAAAATTATATACTGTTACAAATCCATGTGAGCCATATATTTTATAAATTATCACGATGTCTTAATTGACGCGTGGAAGTCGTAAACCGGTTCCAATGCTACCAGATAATTATTCAGTCCTCGGAAAATTAACTCGTAATGATATTGCACAAGTCCTTAGTAAATAACCTCGCAATGCTTCTGGAAAATGTAACCAACCTTAGCTAATAACGCCGTTATGATACTAAATAGTGTGATTTGGTTTGGTTTCAACATATTTTATTGCAACATTTATATTAGTTTGGACCACAAGTTCTACAACATTTGTTACGGCCCGTCTTTATACAGTTTGTTTTCAAAATAAATAGTATGGCAGTTTTACAATCATAAAACATTTTAATCGAAAGGTATAGGATATGCATTACGGAAGTATTTCTGTAAAGAGAAAGGAAGAGGAGGAAAAGGACCGAGAGTTAAAGACGTCTCGTAAGGGATCAAATGTGAACATAGTGAGTTACTAAATAATGTACCAGTCCTTATTAAATAACGCTGCAATGCTACAAGATAGTGTTAAATTTCTTAGTAAATAATCTCGTAATGCCGCTAAATAGTTTACCAGTCCTTGGCAAATAAAATCGCAATGCTACCATATAATGTACAAGCCATTAGTAAATAACTGCGCAATGCTACCTTAGTATGTAACAGCCATTAGTAAGAAACCTCGCAATGCTAGCATATAATGTACAAACCACATTACGTGGTCCGAGTATTAACTTTCATATCACATCCAACTCCTTCTCCAAAAAGCAAAAACGGGGTTGGCTGGGGTATGAAAGAATACCTTAATTTCGGCTTAAAAAGTTTGCATAATGTGAAAATTAAAACCTTTAATAGCCAATTTTATACAAGTTATCGCATTTTCAGTAAAAATATTTTTAAACGTGTTTTATTGTCGAAATGTCCGTTATAAAATCCTGCTAATATATGCTTTCCCATCGTTTAATGGAATTAAGGCGGGACCACGTAATGATTATTAAATAACTTCGTAATGCTACTGGAAAATCTAGCACTCCTTACTGAATAACGCCGCAATGCCGCTAAATATTTTACCAGTCCTTAGTTAATAACCTCGTAATTCTGCTACCTAGTGTACTTATTTAGTTATTAACGCCACAATGCTACAATATATGCTTTCCTTATTAAATAATCCCGCCATGCTGCTAAATAGTGTACCAGTCCTTAGTAATTAACGCCGCAATGGTACAATGTATTCTTTCTTTATTAAATAATCTCGCAATGCTGCTAAATAGTGAACCAGTCCTTAGTAATTAACGCCGCAATGGTACAATGTATTCTTTCTTTATTAAATAATCTCGCAATGCTGGTGAATAGTGTACCAGTCCTTAGTAATTAACGCCGCAATGGTACGATGCATTCTTTCTTTATTAAATAATCCCGCCATGCTGCTAAATAGTGTACCAGTATTTAGTTATTAACGCCGCAATGCTACAATGTATTCTTTCTTTATTAAATAATCCCGACATGCTGCTAAATAGTGTACCAGTCCTTAGTAATTAACGCCGCAATGGTACAATGTATTCTTTCTTTATTAAATAATCCCGCAATGCTGGTAAATAGTGTACCAGTCCTTAGTTATTAACGCCGCAATGGTACAATGTATTCTTTCTTTATTAAATAATCTCGCAATGCTGGTAAATAGTGTACCAGTCCTTAGTTATTAACGCCGCAATGGTACAATGTATTCTTTCTTCATTAAATAATACCGCAATGCTGGTAAATAGTGTACCAGTCCTTAGTAATTAACGCCGCAATGGTACGATGTATTCTTTCTTTATTAAATAATCCCGCCATGCTGCTAAATAGTGTACCAGTATTTAGTTATTAACGCGGCAATGCTACAATGTATTCTTTCTTTATTAAATAATCCCGACATGCTGCTAAATAGTGTACCAGTCCTTAGTAATTAACGCCGCAATGGTACAATGTATTCTTTCTTTATTAAATAATCTCGCAATGCTGCTAAATAGTGTACCAGTATTTAGTTATTAACGCCGCCGCAATGGTACAATGTATTCTTTCTTTATTAAATAATCTCGCAATGCTGGTAAATAGTGTACCAGTCCTTAGTAATTAACGCCGCAATGGTACAATGTATTCTTTATTTATTAAATAATCTCGCAATGCTGGTAAATAGTGTACCAGTCCTTAGTAATTAACGCCGCAATGCTACAATGTATTCTTTCTTTATTAAATAATCTCGCAATGCTGGTGAATAGTGTACCAGTCCTTAGTAATTAACGCCGCAATGGTACAATGTATTCTTTCTTTATTAAATAATCTCGCAATGCTGGTAAATAGTGTACCAGTCCTTAGTTATTAACGCCGCAATGGTACAATGTATTCTTTCTTTATTAAATAATCTCGCAATGCTGGTAAATAGTGTACCAGTCTTAACGCCGCAATGGTACAATGTCTTCTTTCTTTATTAAATAATCTCGCAATGCTGGTAAATAGTGTACCAGTCCTTAGTTATTAACGCCGCAATGGTACAATGTATTCTTTCTTTATTAAATAATCTCGCAATGCTGGTAAATAGTGTACCAGTCCTTAGTTATTAACGCCGCAATGGTACAATGTATTCTTTCTTTATTAAATAATCTCGCAATGCTGGTGAATAGTGTACCAGTCCTTAGTTATTAACGCCGCAATGGTACAATGTATTCTTTCTTTATTAAATAAGCTCGCAATGCTGGTAAATAGTGTACCAGTCGTTAGTTATTAACGCCGCAATGGTACAATGTATTCTTTCTTTATTAAATAATCTCGCAATGCTGCTAAATAGTGTACCAGTCCTTAGTTATTAACGCCGCAATGGTACAATGTATTCTTTCTTTATTAAATAAGCTCGCAATGCTGGTGAATAGTGTACCAGTCCTTAGTTATTAACGCCGCAATGGTACAATGTATTCTTTCTTTATTAAATAAGCTCGCAATGCTGGTAAATAGTGTACCAGTCGTTAGTTATTAACGCCGCAATGGTACAATGTATTCTTTCTTTATTAAATAATCTCGCAATGCTGCTAAATAGTGTACCAGTCCTTAGTTATTAACGCCGCAATGCTACAATGTATTCTTTCTTTATTAAATAATCCCGACATGCTGCTAAATAGTGTACCAGTCCTTAGTAATTAACGCCGCAATGGTACAATGTATTCTTTCTTTATTAAATAATCCCGCAATGCTGGTAAATAGTGTACCAGTCCTTAGTTATTAACGCCGCAATGGTACAATGTATTCTTTCTTTATTAAATAATCTCGCAATGCTGGTAAATAGTGTACCAGTCCTTAGTTATTAACGCCGCAATGGTACAATGTATTCTTTCTTCATTAAATAATACCGCAATGCTGGTAAATAGTGTACCAGTCCTTAGTAATTAACGCCGCAATGGTACGATGTATTCTTTCTTTATTAAATAATCCCGCCATGCTGCTAAATAGTGTACCAGTATTTAGTTATTAACGCGGCAATGCTACAATGTATTCTTTCTTTATTAAATAATCTCGCAATGCTGGTGAATAGTGTACCAGTCCTTAGTAATTAACGCCGCAATGGTACAATGTATTCTTTCTTTATTAAATAATCTCGCAATGCTGGTAAATAGTGTACCAGTCCTTAGTTATTAACGCCGCAATGGTACAATGTATTCTTTCTTTATTAAATAATCTCGCAATGCTGGTAAATAGTGTACCAGTCTTAACGCCGCAATGGTACAATGTCTTCTTTCTTTATTAAATAATCTCGCAATGCTGGTAAATAGTGTACCAGTCCTTAGTTATTAACGCCGCAATGGTACAATGTATTCTTTCTTTATTAAATAATCTCGCAATGCTGGTAAATAGTGTACCAGTCCTTAGTTATTAACGCCGCAATGGTACAATGTATTCTTTCTTTATTAAATAATCTCGCAATGCTGGTGAATAGTGTACCAGTCCTTAGTTATTAACGCCGCAATGGTACAATGTATTCTTTCTTTATTAAATAAGCTCGCAATGCTGGTAAATAGTGTACCAGTCGTTAGTTATTAACGCCGCAATGGTACAATGTATTCTTTCTTTATTAAATAATCTCGCAATGCTGCTAAATAGTGTACCAGTCCTTAGTTATTAACGCCGCAATGGTACAATGTATTCTTTCTTTATTAAATAAGCTCGCAATGCTGGTGAATAGTGTACCAGTCCTTAGTTATTAACGCCGCAATGGTACAATGTATTCTTTCTTTATTAAATAAGCTCGCAATGCTGGTAAATAGTGTACCAGTCGTTAGTTATTAACGCCGCAATGGTACAATGTATTCTTTCTTTATTAAATAATCTCGCAATGCTGCTAAATAGTGTACCAGTCCTTAGTTATTAACGCCGCAATGCTACAATGTATTCTTTCTTTATTAAATAATCCCGACATGCTGCTAAATAGTGTACCAGTCCTTAGTAATTAACGCCGCAATGGTACAATGTATTCTTTCTTTATTAAATAATCCCGCAATGCTGGTAAATAGTGTACCAGTCCTTAGTTATTAACGCCGCAATGGTACAATGTATTCTTTCTTTATTAAATAATCTCGCAATGCTGGTAAATAGTGTACCAGTCCTTAGTTATTAACGCCGCAATGGTACAATGTATTCTTTCTTCATTAAATAATACCGCAATGCTGGTAAATAGTGTACCAGTCCTTAGTAATTAACGCCGCAATGGTACGATGTATTCTTTCTTTATTAAATAATCCCGCCATGCTGCTAAATAGTGTACCAGTATTTAGTTATTAACGCGGCAATGCTACAATGTATTCTTTCTTTATTAAATAATCCCGACATGCTGCTAAATAGTGTACCAGTCCTTAGTAATTAACGCCGCAATGGTACAATGTATTCTTTCTTTATTAAATAATCTCGCAATGCTGCTAAATAGTGTACCAGTATTTAGTTATTAACGCCGCCGCAATGGTACAATGTATTCTTTCTTTATTAAATAATCTCGCAATGCTGGTAAATAGTGTACCAGTCCTTAGTAATTAACGCCGCAATGGTACAATGTATTCTTTATTTATTAAATAATCTCGCAATGCTGGTAAATAGTGTACCAGTCCTTAGTAATTAACGCCGCAATGCTACAATGTATTCTTTCTTTATTAAATAATCTCGCAATGCTGGTGAATAGTGTACCAGTCCTTAGTAATTAACGCCGCAATGGTACAATGTATTCTTTCTTTATTAAATAATCTCGCAATGCTGGTAAATAGTGTACCAGTCCTTAGTTATTAACGCCGCAATGGTACAATGTATTCTTTCTTTATTAAATAATCTCGCAATGCTGGTAAATAGTGTACCAGTCTTAACGCCGCAATGGTACAATGTCTTCTTTCTTTATTAAATAATCTCGCAATGCTGGTAAATAGTGTACCAGTCCTTAGTTATTAACGCCGCAATGGTACAATGTATTCTTTCTTTATTAAATAATCTCGCAATGCTGGTAAATAGTGTACCAGTCCTTAGTTATTAACGCCGCAATGGTACAATGTATTCTTTCTTTATTAAATAATCTCGCAATGCTGGTGAATAGTGTACCAGTCCTTAGTTATTAACGCCGCAATGGTACAATGTATTCTTTCTTTATTAAATAAGCTCGCAATGCTGGTAAATAGTGTACCAGTCGTTAGTTATTAACGCCGCAATGGTACAATGTATTCTTTCTTTATTAAATAATCTCGCAATGCTGCTAAATAGTGTACCAGTCGCAATGCTGCTAAATAGTGTACCAGTATTTAGTTATTAACGCCGCAATGGTACAATATATTCTTTCTTTATTAAATAATCTCGCAATGCTGCTAAATAGTGTACCAGTCCTTAATTATTAACGCCGCAATGGTACAATGTATTCTTTCCCTAGTGCATAATATCGCAATGCTGGTAAATAGTGTACCAGTCCTTTGTAAATAACTTCGCCATGCTTACTGGATTGGTTCATTTCGCGAGATACACAACATAATAGATGCGACTGGGTCATTACAAGGGAAATATGAAATTGATTGAGTCAGTTCACGAATTGAAAATCATGATAAAAGCTATACACATGTCAAACACTTTACTTGCTATGAGATATAAATAACAATTTTCACGGAATTATTTAAAGGAAGATGTTAATAAAATCACGTATTATTGATGACGCAGATATATCCTAAAGACTGTCATATTAATGTTTTATAAGTGTACGCACACTTGTTAAATACATCATACTAATTACATTTACTTGATACTTTCTGTTGAACATTTCCAATAATCTTCACTTTCAATAATATTCACTTTCATGAGGCGGAGAGCTACCAAGCCCACATCCCATGTGTCTCACTAGAAAAAGGTGTAGGGTGTGGGTGAGTGGCTACTGCTAACACACTAGAAAAGGGTGTCGGGGTTAGGGCTACTGCGAACCCATTCAATGTGTCTCACTAGAAAAAGGTGTATGGATGAGGGCGGGAGGGGTGTGGGTACTGCGAACTCATCCAATGTGTTTCACTAGAAAGAGGTTTGGGGTGAGGGGCTACTGCAAAAACATCATCCAATGTGTCTCACTAGAAAAAGGTGTAGGGGTGAGGGTGTGGGGTGGGGTACTCCTAGCACATCCAATGTGTCTCAATATAAAAGGGTGTCGGGTGAGGGGCTAGAGAGAGGTGTGGGGTGAGGGGCTACTACGAACACATCCAATGTGTTTCACTAGAAAAATGTGTATGGGTGAGCGGGGGAGGGTTTGTGGGTGGGGGGGGGGGGGGGGTACTGCGAATGTGTTTCACTAGAAAGAGGTTTGGGGTGAGGGCTACTACAAACACATCCAGTGTGTTTCACTAGAAAGCGGTGTTGGGTGAGGTGCTATTGCGAACACATCCATTGTGTCTCACTAGAAACGGGTGTGGGGTGAGGGACTACTGCGAACACATACAATGTGTCTCACTAGAAAGGGATATCGGGATGAGGGGTTACCGCGGACACATCCAATGTGTCTCACTATAAAGGGATATGCGGGTGAGGGGCTACTGCGAACACATCCAATGTGTCTCACTATAAAGGGATATGCGGGTGAGGTGCTACTGCGAACACATTAACTGTGTCTCACTAGAAAGAGGTGTAGGTTGAGATGCTACTGCGAACACATCCAAGGTGTCTCACTAGACAGGGTGTGGGGGTGAGGGGCCTCTTCGAATACATGCAGTGTGTCTCATTAGAAAGAGGGGTGGGTGAGGGGCTACTGCGAACCCATCCAATGTGTCTCACTAGAAAGAGGGGTGGGTGAGGGTCTACAGCGAACACATCCAATGTGTCTCACTGGAAAGAGGTGTGGGGTGAGGGGTTACTTCGAACATCCAATGTGTCTCACTACAAAGGGGTGTGTGGGCGAGGGGCTACTGCAAACATACAATATGTCTCACTAGAAAGGGGTATAGGGGTTAGGGGCTACTGCTAACACATCAAATGTTTTGTACTAGAAGGAGGTATGAGGGCGAATGTCTACTGCGAACACATCCAATGTGTTGTACTAGAAAGAGGTATGGTGTTGAGGGGCTCCTTGCGAACACATCCAATGTGTTGTACTAGAAAGAGGTATGAGTTTGAGGGACTCCTGCGAAATGTGTCTCAATAGAAAATGAATATATAAATGCTAAAGTGCATCATAGAACCTGCCATTTGCTACCGGCGTTTAACCGCTTAACCCTTTCGCCGCCAAATTCAGATGCTGTCTGCTAAATAAATATAAAATGATTGGACAGGGAAAGTAGCATTCAAGGAGGACACTTACCCTACTGTCATCCCATTAAAACAGGACAGTGTAAATAAAGAAATCCCCGCCATAATATAATCTCTAACCAACAAGGCAGCATCAATAGGCAATATAAGTAAAACACAAATAGGCTCGTGTAAATATAATACAAAAAAGCAATAGCCTAGAAAGACACAATGAAGGTACTCAATGACTTGGCAGAAGCCAGAGCAACAAGAGAATAAACCATTAAGGGCACGACAAGAAAGATCATAGACAAACATCAAACGCCACCGTCCCAATGTGCTTTAGGTAGGCGTCATCATAGGGTACACAGCCTGTCCGGTCACCGTACAATTCAAGAGGAAAGCATTGTGGCGAACTGTAAAAGGGTCCACCACCAAGCATGCAGTACGTTGCAAAATGATAGGGTCATAACCTATTTTGATAAACTTTTTAACAAGTTTAACAAAGATAGTATGAAAGTGATCATGATCAAGAATCTTACGAAGTTTATAAATCACATCACCATAGAAATCAGGTTGTGATAGTCGTTTGGATTTAAACCTTCCGGTAATATTTAATATAAACAATGTTTTGAAAAACTTTCTTACTGAATGGCGAACATTGTTATCCTGGTCAGTCTGGTCAGTCTGTACGTGAAGTGCATGCTGGTCTGGGTTTACACTGGTCGTAAAAGAACTGTTTTTGAAAGGGTTAACGCCGAAAGTGTTCTAATCAATTCTGAATTGAAATATATTTCAAGTTTAGTAGCCAATTTGCTCTATAAATGCTGATAGGATACTTGTATGATTCTGATAGGATACTTATATGATTCTGATAGGATACTTGTATGATTCTGATAGGATACTTGTATGATTCTGATAGGATACTTGTATGATTCTGATAGGATACTTATATGATTCTGATAGGATACTTGTATGATTCTGATAGGATACTTGTATGATTCTGATAGGATACTTGTATGATTCTGATAGGATACTTATATGATTCTGATAGGATACTTGTATGATTCTGATAGGATACTTGTATGATTCTGATAGGATACTTATATGATTCTGATAGGATACTTATATGATTCTGATAGGATACTTGTATGATTCTGATAGGATACTTATATGATTCTAATAGGATACTTATATGATTCTGATAGGATACTTATATGATTCGTGTACGGACGGTTTTATATAAAAATCGTGTACTGCTACTTTCAGGGCTTCCACAAAGGTTCAAACAATTGAGGAAGTTTAAACTTCCTGCATATCAAATTTGGAAGATCATGGGAAAAATTTAGGAAGTTCCAGTGTTTGGGCATGACATTCATACTCAGTCGAGTCAATGATTCCGCGTGGTGTTTGTGGTGGAGGGGGTGAGGGGGTGAGGGAGGGGGATCTAAAGTGTCAAAAGACGGATATTTATAATCATAGATATGTTTATAAAAGAAAATATTTGATGACATCATTATATAAAAAATGTGCCTTTGCGTGTCATATCCCACCCACAGGTTTTATACAGTGAATTACATTTTGCAAACAGTAATAACTTTTGTATAAATATCGTATAATAGGTAGCATATGAGAATCTTATAAGAATCATATAATACTTATATATGACACAGTTGGCGTAGCACTGAGGGGTCGTATGACATGTTTGGTACATTTAATAACAAGGTCCGGACTTCGCGTTGTGATTTCCATAATTTATTGTTACATATAAAACAGTCCGAACAATTACAAATTCATAATACGCTATGAACATCCTGTTATATATATATATATACATATCCGTTTCGTATAGTGGTTTTCAGTACTTCCATTTGTTAATTACTTAAATAGTTCACAAAGTATAATAGTCTTTAGAAACGTTCAAATGTCCAAATCCTCAAATTATTGTATAACGCTGAACAACTGCCCTACTAATCTAGCTTCCATAGTACAGTTTAACTTATCCCACACCCTGTCATAGACTGCGGGGATCCATCTTGTGGATACAAGACCGACTGACTATTGGAAATAACTCCTCTCATGAGCCCCCGACTCTGCTCTACTTTCCGTGCCCTCAGTATTATACTAGAAGATTACCCAGATTACCTTTCGGCAGTTATTCATGCCCCACATATGGACATCGACCTGTGTAGCTACAGGTTAACGCCATGGTGATTACATCATTGTATACATACATTACCCACAAGACCTTTCGGCAAATGGTCTCTCCTAATATGACAATACCTCTTCACTCCAAGAATTCACAGTTTTCCAGAAACTTCCAGAGAAACCAAGTTTAGAGCAGGTAAACAATAAAAGATGTTCAGATGATTAACTAACAACTAACTGACAGTATTAGGAAACTCCCAATGCATGATCAGTTATAATTGGGATTAACAGGTGTGTACTTTAACTATACTTGTGTTACATTTATAAACTGTTATTAGGTAAAGTACAATGAAGAGGCTGTAGTGTTACATTGGTATTGTACAGAATCCATAGAAAGGATTCTGCTAGACTCAAAAGGTAAGTTGTCATACAACTGTAACATCTTGTCGTACCCTTAACGGTTTATTCGTTTGTTGCTCTGGCTTCTACCATGCCATGGAGTACTTACTTTGTGGCTTTCAAGGCTTTTTTATATTTGTTATATATACATTATCATTTATGTGCTTTACTTATATTGCCTATTAATGCTGCCTTGTGTGTTAGAGATTATAACCTGGCGGGGATATCTGTAATTACACTGTCCTGTTTATTGGGATGACAATAGAGTAATGTTTGGTGCACACTTGAATCTGGATTTAACCCCAAGCGGCCTTTTTTGCCACATACCATTCCAAGGCGGTAGCCCTATTGTCAATCCTGTTGTGTTTGTGATGTCTTATTTTGCCTTTTAATTATCTATAAAGCTGTTTGTTGTTTCTGTGTGTATTTGTGGTTGACTGTCGCCCTTGAATGCTACTTTTCCTGTTCGAGTTTTATATCTATACTGAACCAAAAGTTAACGCACTAGTAGACAATACTTTTATATCTCAAAAAGAACAATCAATAAATCACAACAAATTTCATTCTGAACGAGACAAATACCTTGTCAATAACGACCGTAAATTTAAAACATCATTCAAATCACCTGTCTCCAACGGTACCTGTCGGCATATAATAAGTTCATACATTAAAGGTATTGTCTACTGGTGCGTTAGCTGTTTGGTTCAATATACGTATGCGTAGTTCCTAAACACATTCCTGACATTGATAAATATTTGTTATTGTCGAGCAACCACTGACATTATGTTTTTGACGGGACAGGCGGTAACTCATGATGACTTTGAAAACTATTTATATAAACGAAAATGTGTAAACAACATGTCCGAAACATCATTGTTTTATTAATATGTTATTCATTCATTCAGTCATTCAGGACAATAATATATCACCAAACTTCAACATTGACCTTTATGTTTAGAAGGCAATGTAAGTCATTTAACTTTATAGGGAAGTATAAATACAATTTCAGGTAAATGAAATTGGCACAGAAATGATTTTGGATCCAACAAATATAAACAAATATATCCAAAGTCCTCATCTCACATCTCGTGCTAAATGTGTGATTTTTTGGCAAAAATACTAACATAATGAAAAATCACCTTTTTTGGGGAATATATTTTTATTTATACACAACACACATTTTAAACATTTGTAGAAATAACATGCAACACATACAGTAACGCACACGTGTATGCATAGTTACGCATGCTCAGCTCTGCGAAGTATAGTTGCGCATGCTCAGCTCTGCGAAGTATAGTTGCGCATGCTCAGCTCTGCGAATTACAGTTGCGCATGTTCAGCTCTGCGAAGTATAGTTGCGTATGCTCATCTCTGCGAATTACAGTTGCGCATGCTCAGCTCTGCGAATTACAGTTGCGCATGCTCAGCTCTGCGAAGTATAGTTTCGTATGCTCATCTCTGCGAATTACAGTTGCGCATGCTCATCTCTGCGAATTACAGTTGCATCTCTGCGAATTACAGTTGCGCATGCTCATCTCTGCGAATTACAGTTGCGCATGCTCAGCTCTGCGCAGTATAGTTGCGTATGCTCAGCTCTGCGAATTACAGTTGCGCATGCTCAGCTCTGCGAAGTATAGTTGCGTATGCTCATTTCTGCGAATTACAGTTGCGCATGCTCAGCTCTGCGAAGTATAGTTTCGTATGCTCATCTCTGCGAATTACAGTTGCGCATGCTCAGCTCAGCGAAGTATAGTTGAGCATGCTCAGCTGACATTCGCAAAGTATTTTTATATGTTCTATTGATTTAGTCATTATCATCTTCTACGCTTGCTTTCAAATACAAACCTATTGACCTGTTGTGCAGAAAAAAAATCTGTCCATATGTATTCATCCATATTTAGTTCGTCATATATTGAAATAGTTTTCCCCATTTTTATTACGTCGTTCTGTCTAGTGTTTCTGTGTCAGCCAATCACAAAAAATGCCGAAATCTCGGTAAAATGGCTGCCACTTCAATTTTGTTTAAAACAAAGCTTCTTGACATTTGTTTTCAAATTAAGCATGCGTCGCAGATGATCTAGACTAATATAGATTTTGAGGAATAATTATAAACTCGTTAGAAGCTCGTTATAAATAACTTCATCTAGGCAGTTCTTTTAGAGAATATGAACACAGTAAAGATTTATCTAAAACAGGATTGTAGTATACAGAGTTTGCGTCTATTGCTTTATCTATAAAAGGTCTGTAGTAGACAGGGTTTGCGTCTATTACCTTATCTAAAACAGGACTGTAGTAGACAGAGTTTGCGTCTATTGCTTTATCTAAAACAGGACTGTATATAGTAGACAGGGTTTGCGTCTATTACTTGATCTAAAACAAGACTTTAGTAGACAGGGTTTGCGTCTATTACTTTATCTAAAACAGGAATGTAGTAGAGGTGTTTTAACTCCATTGCTTTATCTAAAACAGGACAGTAGTACACAAGTTTTAAGTATATTGATTTATATATAACGGGACTAGGTAGGCATCTTTTAATTGATAACGTAATTGTCTATTAACCTCTCTGTGTGTTTCACAGAGTAAAGTTATCCCCTAACCCGCTAGGCACGACTATAATAGCCTTTGCGTCCATTGTAAACCCAGATCAGCCTTGAGTAACTCAGGCTGATCTGGTTTACAATGTCCGGCTGCTGATCAGTCATTTTCCGCCAAAAAATACTTTGCCACATAAATGGAATGGTCTTAATATCAAAGAAAGAACATTCCGTTATATATATATATATATATGTAGCGGGTTAAGAGTTAATGCTAAGACACAGTAACTGTGTGGAATTGTTTGTCTGCAGCTCTTGATAAGCGTTGTCCGAATATCTTCAAAATGGTTCACCTTCCTAATTACAGTTTAGTCTTTAATCCCTGAAATATACATAAATAAAATGATGACAAATATGTAAGACGATGAAGTACGTTTCAAACAAATACCGGTCATGGCGGTTTGTTTACCTTTTATTTTTGACAGACAAACAACGATTAATGAAGGAATAGTTGCCTTATAAAGAATTTTGCGGTTAATTATAAATGTGCGGTTAATTATAAATGTGCCGTTTATTACCTTTCAAGCACTAGCATCGCTGTTTTACCGCATTTAATAAACAAACGATGTTCCCCGTTATATGAATTTCTTTTAATATCGTTCATTTATAAAGCCAGTTTGTTGTAACACAACCGCAGCTCTATGTAAATACTACCATACTGCTTTATAATTAGCTCTTTTATGTTCATCGCAAATAATTCTGTATACAAAATATGTAACATTTGTTTAACCACATATATGACTCAACCGCCATATACAGTAACCTTGTTTGTTTCCACTGACTCATTATACCGGGCAACCGTTTCATCATCAAAGCTAAACGCTTGGTTCGTGCTTCCGGGTGACGTCCAAGTCTCGCCAGTGTCCGGTGAAATGGAAAACTGCACAGTCATCTTGCTCTCCACGGAGTCTGATCGCGGTAACTGCTGCTTCTTGGTTTTATTTTCATTCTCGTCTTCTGAGTCACTGGACGAAGATACGTGCTTCTTTTCTAGGTCAGGCGTGGAACCCATGGCGCTGACCAGTGCTACTGAAGCGAGGCTGGTAAGACTTTGGAAAAGACTACTGCGTCTTCGGCGTCCTGAATAGTGATTAGGACTTTTATAAATATCTAATATTATAAATCTGTTATATTTTGCAATAACAACTGTATAAATGCTACGTTATAATGACTTAAAATGGTATATGTGCAAACACTAAAGACCTGAAATGAAAGCAATTAAAGCTGTGTCCTTTTTTTTTTAAATGGGCGTAGACTATGTATAATTTACATTTAGTGTGTGCTTACTGATGACTTATCAAGAGTGTGAATGTAATAAAAGGTGTTTATGTTCAAAGCAATTTTTTCAGTTATTTTCAAAGTTAAAATCAATCATTTTTAGTCAAATAAATTATGGCCCTAACGAAGAAAATGAGCTGAGTTTTTGAAAATCGTTCAAGTATTTTAGAAGTTATTGTGTAATTTAGAAATTAACATGTCACCGATTATTTAGCCATTTCAACAAATCAAACCAAAACGATACCTCCGGCAAACATTTGCACGTGTAACTGTATTATATAAATATTATCACCTAGTGTTAATTAATATACTCCGACGTCAACAATATCTAAGTAGTGGAGTTGGCAATTACAATAGCGCTTTGAGTTTGATGCTTCAAGTTATTTAAAAAAAACTTCTTTTTTTTATTTGATATCATTTAACTGGAAGTAAAGTATCTAAGAAAATGAGTCGAAGTTTATGAAAATCGGTCAAGGATTTTAGTCTGTGTTGAGTTAATTATAACAATTTCACTATAACGCCGATGACATTGCCGAACATTATAAACGTTGATTCCAAAGCTTTCTTTAAAAAGAACATGCGTCGTTTTGTCATGAATAACATATTTTATTTCTTATCGAAGTGATCATAATTTCATATTTTCACTGAAACAATGTATTAGTTAACACACTAAGTTTGCTCAATTCTCGGTGAAATACAATCTGTTGTTAATTCCAAAACAACAAAACAACTCTAGAAATGATTATGTTTGATAAAAGAAGTCTACTGAAATGAGACGCATGTGCTGAAAATGTTTGCTTCACTTTGGACCTCTATTTCCAGTTCTTTCATCCTCAGTATGAATTACTGTAAGGAAAGTCGTACCTGTAGGACAACATGCCTGTATAGCAGATTCATCAGCCCCAGATTTACGGCACAGCCCCTGCAGTTGTCGCACCTCAAGCTGTAAAAAATATCACAAAGGAGATCTGTATTACTTTACCTTGTTTAACATGGGTTTTCGCGAGTAAACATGTATGATCAGTTTTCCGGTGACTGGCCGCTGAGGGTAAGTAAACATACCAAATAATAACATTCCCCATGCTCACATGTTTGGACAAATATCGTTAATTAAGATAAGAGAAACCAACACAGTAACAAGTAGAAGCAAAATTACGTTTAATAGGGATGACAGGCGTAAAACTAGGGTAAGAGTGATTGACCGCTCTACACTCTGCCTCTACGCTTCACTTTTTCTGCGTGCGATGACTGGACAACCTCTAGGGACTCTATGATTGCATCTGCTGAAACTCGGACAAAGGGAGGTAGGTGCATGAACATTCGTCTGAACTGTTGTGGTCGTACCCTAGATTGGCCTTCTCTTTAGCTGCAACTATTGTGGTTGTTCAATGCAATTCTGGATACATTATGAAGTGTTACTTATTATGTATATTAGAGATTTCCGTTTGATGGGATGTACTTTTATGTAAACTGTCTTGTCAATATGGGCGTTGAAGACAGTATAATAGCAATACCGAGGTTGTGCGGACATAAAATCGAGTTTAAGCTAACCAGTAAGCCGTATTGCCTACTGACAGTTGTAAGTCGGTAACCCTGTTTTCACCACCATTTATATTATGTCTTGACCTTTTCACTGACTTGTTTTTTAATATGCTAATTTATTACGGTTTAAGGTTTAGTGCGGTCCTACCGATACGCTAGTTTTAAACCCCAGGCAACGACCGTATTCCCACTGAACGTTCCAAGGCGGTACCCCTTTTGTCACTGACCGTTCCAAGGCGGTACCCCTATTGTCACTGATCGTTACAAGGCAGTACCTCTATTGTCACTGACCGTTCCAAGGCGGTACCCCTATTTCACTGACCGTTCCAAGGCGGTACCCCTATTGTCACTGACCGTTCCAAGGCGGTAACCCTATTATCAATGACCGTTCCAAGGCGGTAACCCTATTGTCACTGACCGTTCCAAGGCGGTACCCCTATTGTCACTGACCGTTCCAAGGCTTTACCCCTATTGTCAATGACCGTTCCAAGGCGGTACCCCTATTGTCAATGACCGTTCCAAGGCGGTACCCCTATTGTCACTGACCGTTCCAAGGCGATACCCCTATTGTCAATGACCGATCCAAGGCGATACCCCTATTGTCACTGACCGTTCCAAGGCGGTAACCCTATTGTCAATGACCGTTCCAAGGCGGTAACCCTATTGTCACTGACCGTTCCAAGGCGGTACCCCTATTGTCACTGACCGTTCCAAGGCGGTACCCCTATTGTCACTGACCGTTCCAAGGCTTTACCCCTATTGTCAATGACCGTTCCAAGGCGGTACCCCTATTGTCAATGACCGTTCCAAGCGGTACCTCTATTGTCACTGACCGTTCCAAGGCGATACCCCTATTGTCAATGACCGATCTAAGGCGATACCCCTATTGTCACTGACCGTTCCAAGGCGATACCACTATTGTCACTGACCGTTCCAAAGCGGTACCCCTATTGTCCAACATTTTGTGTTTGTGGTGTCGCATACTTTGCTTCTATTTCTCCTTATAATTGTTGTTTGTTTTTGAATGTGCGGTGTTGGTTTACTGTTTTCTATGAATGCTACGTGTCCTGTTTTAGTGCTATACCTATTTGTAACTTACGTGACCTATCTATCAGTTTCTAAAACACACAGTGAGCATAATAACCGTATGTCTTAATAACTGTCCGTGTTAAATGTATTGCAATGCTACGGTAAATTTACACAATGCTAGGACATATTGACAATTCCTAAACATTCTAAAAAACAACAACAACGAATCAACCGTCCAGGTATGTCGAATTGTTTTTGAGAACTTTGAAGTATTTGCGTGTTTTTTTCAATAATGGTGACCATATTTTATGTTAAGTAGCTTTCCTTTTCAAAATACATTTTAAACATTTATCTAAATTAAAATATCATCCATGTGCAACTTCGGGCAGTGTCTGTAGAAGTCGGTTAAGCAAACTATGAACGACATCGGAGAGAGTCTGTTATAGCTCACATTACACTGTATTCAACGAATTTTAGCGCTTATTTTAATGCATTCATTTTAATTTATGTAAACGTTTTTAGAACGGTTTTGATGGAATTATTGTTCTTTTATTTGCGCCATAGTTAAATTTGACCCCGGTAAACGATGTTTTTAACATTAACTATGCTACATGATACCAAGAGAGAGACACGTTTGCATACTTTTGATTTTGTTTAATTTTATTCATATATATTTAACAATGGTGTTTTAACCGGATGCACGTGTCAAGTCAAAACCTCGCAGCTGACACTAATTGTAACATGTTTCGTAGTATATGCTATAGTTAGATACGCGAGCTATAATTAGTTTTTTTTAAGTGAATTGTGTCAGTTTACATTTCGGGACTCCGTATTCACATTTTTGACGGAACGCACCGACATTCCAAACATTTTAATGAATTTTGATTCAGGAAGATATGGATAAAGCAAAGCCATTCGGTAAGTATATGATGCACTTAATATACAATTGATAAAAAAAGTACCAAACTCGGTTATTGGCAAGCATTTTACACGAATCGAGACTGCAATATTTGTTTGTATTTGTGGTGTTTCCAAATTTCTTGTATACTTCTTTTATTACGCTTGTTCATACCGGGTAATATAAGGTGTAACACCCCTCACACACCCTAATATAAGGTGTAACACCCCTCACACACACTAATATAAGGTGTAACACCCCTCACACATCCTAATATAAGGTGTAACACCCCTCACACACCCTAATATAAGGTGTAACACCCCTCACACACCCTAATATAAGGTGTAACACTCCTCACACACCCTAATATAAGGTGTAACACCCCTCACACACCCTAATATTAGGTGTAACACCCCTCACACATCCTAATATAAGGTGTAACACCCCTCACACACCCTAATATAAGGTGTAACACCCCTCACACACCCTAATATAAGGTGTAACACCCTCACACACCCTAATATAAGGTGTAACACCCCTCACACACCCTAATATAAGGTGTAACACCCCTCACACATCCTAATATAAGGTGTAACACCCCTCACACATCCTAGCACCGGATGAAGTTGTTCTACTAAGGCGTAAAGCCACACTGAATCGGCTCTGTAACTTATTATTTAATAACATTATACGATTTCGGTAAATTTTAAAAACCTTCTTTTTAAATTAAGTTTAATATGTGATCTATATTTCATTTACAGTTGATATGAGATGATATGAGATGATCATGTTTAACGAGATGTTTACATGACCTTGACAAGGTCATCAATATATCAATCAAAATCATAGTCATTACCATAGCTACGTTATTCACTGTGTGTGGTTAAATTTTACCTAGGTCAGTGACCTGAAAAGAAGTTCCCCATTACAAATAGGTTCGTCTTGATGAGATAAATAAATGTGCCAAGTAATTCTGAAATCCCTTCATGCATCTAATAGTTATGGAGGGGACAAGAAATTGGACAGAGGGCGGACGAATAGAAGGTCATTACTATAGCCACTTCCGTCTGCGGCGGCGGGGGATAAAAACAGTTTCTAACTTAAGCTAATATATAACTTAAACATTTTCTCCACACAATTTGTAAAACACCTAAAGTTAACACAATATAGATGTATAACAAATCTGAAGCAAGTTTCAAAATGAATATCTTGAGCAATAGTATTAAAACAACCTTCATTGTACAGCTTTAGAGATCACCATGGATGGGTTTCCTCTTTGGTTGCTGCTCTGGTTGTTAAGTACAATTCTGGATACATCCGGGGTGTGTGTGTGTGTGTGTGTTTGTGTGTGTGTCGTTTGCTAATTTCTCTGGATGTAGACTTTATTTTATGAATATCGAGTTCTGCTCAACACGGGGCCTATTTCACTACCGCTCATGAACAGTCTCAATCAAACCGAGACTGCAATATTTCGTATGTGTCGTGCTCGGCCGTTTCAAAGGTCCATTATCATACACTTTTTAATGAATGTTCTTTTCGTTATATATTTAAATACCTCCTTGATTGTGGTACAGTGCGGACCTATGGCGACATTGCGTTTGAGTGCCGTGGTTTCTATAGGACCATTTTTCTCATACGTGTTAATAAAGATTATCAACGTAAGACCATTTTTAAGACTTTAATCTTCGCTGACCATAAAAATGAGACGTCAACAAACAAAAGCGCCTAAATTTAAAGGCAAACTAGTATGTTTGCAAAGTGTCAACGTTTCTGCGTAATTGGTGTAAAAAACAGACGGAGTAAATCAGAAAGCCGATGGAAGTAGAAATACAAGTCGAACAGAACATATAGCATTCAAGGACCACAATCGGCCAATGTTCTATATGTACAAAACATACTATTTACAAAGATGAATAAGACGCAAGTTATGACATCACAAACATAAAACTTGTGACATTAGGGCTGCCGCCCTGGAACGGTCATTGGTAAAGAATGCCGCTGGGGTTTTAAACCAGGTTCTAGGTTTCACCGAACCTCACTCTTACCCTAGTATCATCCCATTACAACAGGACAGTTAAAACAAAGATATCCCCTCCAGGAAAGAAATATTATGGCAACATACTTCACGATCATACAAAGTAAAGGGTGTTCCTGAAAAGAGTATGTTAGGAGAAAACACGATACATACACAAAATAAAGTTACACAGAGAAATGGTCATCTCAAGGTCATAGCACCATTTACTTTGTCCTGCATTTGCAAATATATCAGTGATTGTGTTGGTATATATCAGTCAACTTAGGCAGTAGGGGATATTGAATGAGGCTATAAACAGCCACAATCTGGCGTTTATTACTATCAAGTGCAGAAATGTTATATACAGAACCAAACAGCTAACGCACCAGTAGACAATACCTTTAATATCTCAATAATAACAATCAGGTTTTCATTCTAAACGAGACAAATATCCTGTCAATAACGACTGTAAGTTTAAAAGAATCATTCAAATCACCTGTCTACAACGGTACCAGCGGCATATAATAAGTTTATACATTAAAGGTATTGTCTACTGGTGCGTTAGCTTTTGGGTTCAATATAGTTCGATATAAAGCACACACATAGAAGGACCATAGTTAGTTTTCTTATACACTATATGAAACTCCAATCATTTTAGGATTGGTCGGCCCGGTGTCAGTATAATTTGACTGGGTGGGGTATTCCAGTATGGCGGCACTTTAAAAGTGGATATAAAAGTCGAACAGGAAATGTAGCTTTTACTAAGCTATTGTTAAAAGCGAAATGTGTTCGGCCGTTTTCAAAGGTCCACTCTCATACTCTTTTATACAAACAAACCAATAATTTCATAATGTTATTGGTTTATTCATGGATATGTACATTTCGGATTCACTGTAAAATTTCACAATTGCTGCACCTGTACGCTTACCCTGTATTTATCAAGTTTTGCCGTATATTCCTTGTCTTTTCTTATTGCCATCCTCAGTCTTTGTTTTACAACCTTTAGCAACACAAGATCCTTCTCTTGGATGACCAGTACAAAACCTGAAGTGAAATAAGTTTCATAGTCACCAGTACTAAACCCGAAATGAAATACATGTACGTGTCATAGTGATCAGTACAAAACTTGAAGCGAACTTGGTATCAAAGTGACGAGTACAAAACCTAAATTTGAAATGCGTTTCATAATGACCAGTGCTAAACCTTGATTCTGAAAAGGGGGTCCCTTGGATGCAAAAAAATCATAAGCAAGTGGTAAAAGAGGTAAAATAAGCAGAATCGGTTTTACACTGTCCCGTTTTATTTGGTTGACAGTAGGGTAAGTGTGAAGTTTGGTGCACCCTAGAACAACCTGATTTAAACCCTCAGCAGACTTTGTGCCACTAACCGTTCCAAGGCGGTAGCCCTATTGTCAACCCTTTTGTGTTTGTGATGTCTTATTTGTCCTTTTATTCATCTCTAAATTTGTTTTTTTGTTTCTATGTGTGTTTGTGAATGTCGTCCTTGAATGCTGCTTTTCCTGTTCGATTTTTATATCTGTATCTATAGCGATGAGACGTCATGTAATTTGCAACAACTCTCACGACCACGAACACCGACTTAAATGGAATTTTACTTTAATGCCACACAGATTAGGCCTGATGAACACAAAGGACAGTAAGCAATAGCACCACTTATTTGTAGTCGGGCGACGTTGTTTTACAGCTGCCACATAGCACTAAATAAACGATAGACATATCACGAAGATGTATATGCGTAGCTGTGAGATAAGCGCTGTAGTGCTGGACACACTAGAATATCACGCCGTAGACACATAGCATACCTCATCCAGTAGCATTATACAGACAATTCGCTGCTCAGTCCTGCTAATACCATTTATATGCTGAACGTCAAGCTAGAGGATTACTAGTACCGTTTTTAAGTCTTTAGAGAGACCCATGACGCTTTACCACTACGCCACCGCCGAGGTACACTCAAAGTGAAATAAGTATAATTATAACCATATCACTTTCAATATAATGTCCAGTTGTTCTGAGTTTATACTTTTTAATTAGCATACACAAATAGTATTGCTATAAACAATGGTAACCCAAAAAACAACCAACAATTTTAAAAATAGAATTTGGCTTGTAATAACATTATGTTAAATGCTAAATAAAGGTCAATTAGTATTTATTAGAGATCCGGAATAGAATTGTATCAAAGATGCGTGAAGAAAAATATCTGAAAATTGACGGACGGTTAAAAGGGATCCAAATCTCTACACGCGCGTCTAATTCTGTAACACAAGCAATATAAAAGGAAACTCTATTAAAATTGGCTATAATCCCTGTGGGATGAAAAGATAACAATATTGATTGGATGTACGGGGAGTGGTATTTGAAAAAAGGCTGTAGTGTAGCGGTTTTCATTTACAACGTTATTCATTGTTAAAAAACATACAAGTAGGTCAACAAGCCGAACAGGAAAGTAGCCTTCACATAACACAGGCAACTAAAATCACGCATACAAAACAACGACAATTACAAGAAAAATGCGAAGTTATGCAACACTGCAAACAGAAAAGAGTTTGAAAAAGGCATACCGCCGTGGACCGGTCAGTCGCAAATCAGGCCGGTGGGAGATAAAGGGTCGAGGCTGCACTTAAATTCACTCTTCCACTACTGTCATCCCAATACAACTAGAGTCTATATTCTCTAGATAATTAGGCAGCATTAATAGTCAATACAAACATAACACTCCGATGATCCTGTATATATGCATATATATGAAGATATATGGAAATTTGAGACAAATGCTCCTATAAAAAGCCACAAAGCAAGTATTCATTGACTTGCCAGAATCCAAATTACTTTCACTTTTTGAACATTTAAACACCAATTGTTCTGAATTGGTTGACATACATAGCTGACATTAATGCCAAGCACAGACACAATCCAGCGTATCACCTGTTAGTATAGACATTTATACTCTATGTACTTCAGAAAGTGTGAGGTCAGTGGCATTTGCATGACACGGTTTGTCGGATATCTACAGCCGGACTGCGATCTAGCCCAAGGACATGTCGAACTGAAGATTTTACACAGTGTAATTTGAGGAATGGCTAACAACCGATGTTGACTGTTTTACCGTGACCATAAATTCGTAAAACCTTCGCAAAATTTTACTGTTGTAACTCTGATCTTCTTTCTAAATATAAAAGTAATTTAAGAACTCGTCTGCGACAAGGACTATCACAACTTGACTTCTATTCGGACGTGATTTACAAACTTCGTAAGATCCTTGGTCATGATCACTTTCGTACTATCTTTGTTAAACTTGTTAAAAGGTTTATCACTTTGAAACGCACTGCATGCGTGGTGGTGGACCCAATTACAGTTTCCTCTTTAATTGTGCGATGACCGGACAGGCTGTGAACCCTACGATGACGTCTACCTACAGCCCAAAAGGACGGTGATGTTTGTTAACTGTCTGCAATCTTGTCTGGTTTATTCTCTTGTTGCTCTGGCTTCTGCCAAGTCATTGAGTGCCTTTTTTATGGCTTTCAAGGCTATTATGTTTTGTATTTATATATACACGAGCATCTTTGTGTTTTACTTATATTGCCTATTAATGCTGCCTTGTTGGTTAGAGAATAGTTCATGGCGGGGATTTCTTTATTTACACTGTCCCGTTTGTTTGGGATGAAATAGGGTAAGTGTGAGGTTTGGTGCATCCTAGAACCTGCAAGGCCTGGTTTAAACCCCCAGCGGCCTTTTTTGCCACTTACCGTCCAAATTGTCAGCCATTCATGTTTGTTGTTTTGCATTTTTTGGGGTTTACTGTCTTCTGTGAAAGCTACATTTCTTGTTCGACTTTTATACTTATTTGTATTGATTGGCATAAACAGATTAACAGGTCGGTTAATTACAGAGGAACCGGTATATTGAGAAATAATTATATATTGATTTCAAGAACATATGGTACGACATCTTTCATTGCAATGAACATCATGTCCAGAGTGTAGTTTGATGGAAGAATGTATAACGGAAGAATAATTTACATTACATTTAAAGGGTTACACGGCGGTCTTAATATTTGTTTCTAATTTGTGCGCACCAGACAAACCAAATGTCCACAAAAGTTAGCTGTTATTCATCCAATTTACCTAAAATGTATGCGTTTGAAATGTTTTGTAGTAATTATAAAACTAGCGGCACGACTTCAGAAATAATATCACCAATATCAATTAAATTCCATAATAGTGTTTTCTCCTAAGTTAGAAATACAGCAGTCATTAAAGTGGATGATGCATTATTTTCAAACATATTTATTTAAACGGGCTATGCAAAACTTGAAAAATGCTGAAAGAATTATCAAAATGCCATGAAAAATAAAGGAGATATCGCCTATTAATAAAAATGTGCAAAGTACATAAATGGAGGCGGCCATTTTGGAACGATGACGTTATTGTTCCAAAATGGCCGCCTCATTTATGTTTCAATAGTTCATATCTCCTTTGTTTTTCATGACATTTTGATAATTCTTCCAGCTTTTATCAAGTTTTTCAGAGCCCTTTAAAATAAACCTTGTAATAAAAATAGTGCATCAACCCCTTTAATAGTGATACATAAATGCATACAGTGTGTTTATATAATGAGTAAACGTGTACATTCTGTAAACTTGTATAATTTAGAATGGCGATATATCGTTATTTCACTTTACGGATATCCGTTACTTTGAAGTTAATTATAGCGTCCATGGCATATCTAGATTTCACTACCATATCCTAGAAAACATTTTGCTTTCAATATATATTTAATGAGCTTGCCATGTTTCTCTTTAAGGACCTTTGTAACGTTGGTAAGGAACGTCCGGAGACATTTTTTTCCCTTCATATTCTGGTTGCAGTCGGCAATCATTACAGAAATTATTAGATGTTTCATCGCCACATTTTGACTCAAGAAGGCGACTGGCTTTGTTGAACATTGTAGCATGTTGAATTTCCTTTGATGAATTCAAAGCGTTAAATCGTTTAATTTTGGGTAACTAAAGGGGCTATACCGTACTACAACTACCAGATAGAGAAAGTTAGAGTACGGTCACTCTGACGTCACAGTGTTACTATGTACACCATGCTACAACATGAATACGAGACCCAGTTTGATAAATTAATGAACTTTAAACCTTGAGTACGCCCATCTCGGTTTTTAAATAAGCCAACTCGCTGAGACCAGACTCAATTTATTACATATGTTCTATTGCGCAGGTTTCACGAACCAAAACAGGTGCAGTCTCATACTCTTTTAAGAAGATACGAAAGAATGTAATGACAATTTGAAAATCATCTTCAACGGTTATTTATCTTTTTCATTGCTCGCACCTTAAGGGTGCCCTCTGGTGAATATCATAACAGATAGAATTTTTTATTTCCCTGTTTTTTATGAAGACTAACATATTACTAGTTAGTTTCTGGAAAAATAATGATGGGTCGGTGATTTAACTTTTTCGCAAAATTAATCTTTAGTAATACACTCTCACAGTGCGGTTTTAAATTCTGAATCAGCTGCAAATTGTGTATGGCAACTTACATGTGTGTAGTGTGGTTTGCAGAACAGGTATCGATTTTCCGTCTTTTTTAATGTAATAGATCATACTTTAGGACGAAAAATTAAGGGTTGGGGTATTTTTATCACCATCTGAAAAATAAGTACATCCCTTGTCATTACCCCACCCAGTTTACTATAAATTGCATTTTTAAATTTGTGATCCATAAATTTTTCATGATAAAGGAACAGATAAATTTTTGAGATATTTTGTCTACAATATATACAACACCTGAGTATCAGAATGAAAAAATAAAAATTGGGGGTCGGTGTGCATATAAGAAAGATATTCAATAAAAACTGAGAAAAAAATGTGCTTTTTTAGATTTCGACGAGCTCTGACATATAACGGCATAGGTCTGTAACAAATAAGAGGAAAATACTTTTTATTCCTGTCTATGTATATGCTAACACATGTCTTTGTAATAAAGTTTAAATTAAGTGAATATCTTAAAGGTTTTTGAGAAATACCATCTTTTGTACCCCTACCCCCCATTTTGGCTTATGTTAAAAATTGTCAATTTTGGGCACAACATGTGAGGTCAAAAAAAAAATCTAATTTATTTTTATTTTTTTTGCACTAAAATATCTCTATTGGGCATAAGTTTGTTACTGTATAATTATTTTTTCCAGTTTTATTATAATTTTTGAAATATAACAAATGTAAATTTCCGGAAGTGCAAAAATCCAAAACCTCAGCAGAGGGCACCCTTAATATTATGTCTTTGACATAGATTTTGAAAACACAAGTTGTATTGTGATTACGTCATGTCAAAGTGATACAATACTGACAGGCTGTGATACAATACTGACAGGCTGTTTTTCAGTGATAAATGACTCCTAACGTTTAACAAACGTCCTAACATAATAAAATACTAAAAATGGGAATAAAATTCAGAATAACTAATGACATGCTGGTTTTATTAAGTATAAATGCCATTCACGTTGTAAAACCTATAGATACATAGACATATGTTTTGTTCCGATTTAATCTTAAACAATGGGCTTTGGTAATGGCTATTTAAAACTGTTTCATTGCCGCAAGAGTAGTGTGATTGTAATGTTGTCATTGGGCACAATTGGGATTGTTACAAACTCAATTACAATCCTTTTGTCTATCTATGGCACCTTTCTGAAAAGTTTTAATTGTAAAACAATGATAGGTGGAATACTATTTGTACCATAAATTTAATATGGAACAGAACAGAACATATACTTTATTTATGACTTAAACACATGTTTCCTATCATATAAATACATACTACATGTTTGATATGTGTGATCTGGACAGGTCAATGCAATTTTTACATTAAACAATGAAAAAGTACAAATACACAAATCATACATGCATATAGGTATACAGACATAACATACACATGATAGACACCATGGAAACAAATTCTTAAATAATGCATATATAGTGCGAAGTTACAACTTCGAATCTTTGGGCATTACTGTCATCTGTTAGTGGTGATCTGTTAGTGGTGATCTGTCATCTGTTAGTGGTGATCATCTGTTAGTGGTGATCTGTCATCTGTTAGTGGTGATCATCTGTTAGTGGTGATCGTTTCTTGTTTATATGCTCATGCACCCTGTTATGGTTTTTAGTCACTTCCACAAACGTATTGAATTGAATGTTGTTTAACGGCTCATCAACACCGTATAGGTTATTTAGAGCCGCCACTGAGAGAGGGGAAGGATACATAGGAATCCGGGAACCGTGCCTTACTTTCGAATTATTATCGAATAGAACTCTATGGTTCTTTAACGTGCTCGGAGGATATACCGATACACGGGACCGCCCGGCTTACGTCCCCATCCGACGGACGAGGCTAAGGGAAAGTGTCTTGCCGACGAAACTCAGTGGCACCACGGAGGATTGAACCCGGGGCCTCCGGTTACAAATCCGCCGCGCTACCGACTGCGCCAAGCCAGCCCTCTACTTCCACAAATGTATCGCTGTATATATTACTAGAGACCAAGAGGCCAGAAGTTGGTAAACAGGAAGGAATAACACATTCTTAAGTTTCTACGCATTAAGTTGAAATATGTAAATATTTTCTACAAACAATAATTTCATACAAAGAAGTTTAATTTTATATATGTAACTCCAGTCAAATATCCCCTTCCTTTTATATTGAAATTGCAAAATACATTGTTTGCAAACGCATCAGTGTCATTAAAATGAGTTTTGCTGTAATCTAACCATGCACAACGACGATATAAATAGAGGATCTTACATGAGTACTCATTCATTATTGAATTTATTAAATGAGTTGGCAAAATGATATAATGCGAGGCTCTTGCCAATGATATAATGCGAGGCTCTTGCCGAGCATTATATAATTTTTTCTAACGAGTTTAATAAATTATAAGGTCACATCACGTCAGAAAACGTACATTAACGTGACGTCTATGAAGTCATTAACGTTATGTTATACCACTAGTGAGATATCGAAAATATTGAATGGTGTTATTACACTTCCACACCGAATGTCATGTGATAAAGGTTAATACTCACTGTTTACAATCCTTATTACTCGCCATGGAAGTATGAAAATCAATAGAGTGGCACCCTCCTGACCTGGTTTAGCCCATATGCCCTCCCATAACGCTACATCTAAGCACCACGACACTGTGATAACAAAGGCATCGAATATCTGGAAAAAAGTGGAATTAAACATTTCAATAGTTAATTTGTGTTACGTAAAAGTAAATGAATATTTCATACATGAAAGCTAGCAATCACAGAGTAATACACAAACATGCATTATTCAAACAAACCTGTATACAAGTGCCAGCGGCGAGATACGTTTTCTATTGACTTACAGTATTCTATACCTGTTGTAAGCTATTCGCTTCAAAGGTACTTCTTGATTAACTTCCTGGGTAGATCCAGTACTAAAGTGTCTTGCTCAGGGACACAACGCATATGGTTATGGCGGGAATCGAACCCACGTTTGGATCATGGGTCCAACGCTCTACCACTAGACCACAGCGCTCCATAAAGCATAGAATATGACCGCTTATGAACAGACACAATCAAACAGAGTCTGCTACTTTCCTGTCTTGTATTCTGTCCGTTGGATCTCTTTTTCTATATTTATTAAAGATACCACTGAATTAGTTTTCAAGACACCCACGCAGGAACATCTCATGATAACTAATAACCATGGTAGAAAAGTCAAACAGGAACTGGATCAGTCAAGAAGATTGCAAGACAATCACAGAGGAACAATTCACGATAACTAATAACCATGGTAGAAAAATAGATATACAAACAGGAAATGGAGCAATCAATGACCACAGAGGATTGCAAGACAATCACAGAGGAACATTTCACGATAACCAATATCCACGAAAGAATCAAGTAATCAGGACCCGAGATAATTATAGAATACAAACTTTAAAATAACACCCTAGTGAAGACTTTAATATAATTATAAAGTAATCGAAATTCTCGACTTGGTGAGTGTGTGTATGTGTGTGCATAAGTGTATTTTCTTATGTAAGGCGAACATAAATAATATTTAAAAATAACGAATCATTAAAACAGTTTTCAATATGTATGTTATGCCAGTGGGATATACACTAGTAGGCATATATAACAAATTATGTCAACTACTGTAAAATACAAATACAAACAACAAACCTACACAATTCTGCTGTATGTTGAAGATTTATAACGACTTACTGAAGAGTTACTTTATATAGCCTAACAGAGCTAAATCTGTATATTCATTGAGAGTCAATGATGTCACATATTTGTCTTGAAACTTGAATGTTTGATTTGAGATATATCAGTATCTTGAAACGACAAATTTACGACCACGTGCCGCTACTTGGGTAAACTTGCAGATTGTCAATTGATTAGGAAAATACATTGTTTACAAATAAATATACAGACATACATTCGTTATAATCACTAGTGATGGAAGACCTCAGGATAAAAAAATCTTCAACGGTACATTAGCCCTAACTTTAAGCTTATAAAACACAAAATAAATATATTGACAAACAATATACACCTACCATTATTGAATATATATTAAATAGAAACAAGACATTTTTTCCGGAATTCAATAACGGTGTAAAAATGTAACGCTTCGTGGGGTTGAACACGTAGCACACACTAAACATACACAAACGGGTATTAATTGACGAGCTCGCTACCAAGGAAAGTTATGTGATATAATCAAATACTAATTCGTTAATGGATGTCACATGAGCAGCAAATGTATAAATAGTTTTGTCCAAGAAGTGTTCACAGACAATAAATAAACCTTTTGTTTTTCAAATTTGCAAATTTAATTACTACTAGGGCAGCTTAATTATGGACAAAAGATCATTTCATATTTATCGCAAGTCTTACAGAAAGGTGATCCCAAATGCATTTTGTTTATAAATGCCAATGGTATTCAAGGAACAGAATAACAGGTATCCGGTTTTAATATAAAACTGCGGCCCTCGGCAAATGTATTTATCAGAGACTATGTCCCAATCAAAACAGTTACACCTCGGGATTGAATATTCTAGCTGATTGGAAATGCTGTTTAACGGCTCATCAACGCATTTTTGTGTTATTTAGAGCAGTCCTATAGAAAATGAAATATACAATAATCCGCGAATAATGCCCTTCTCTTAATATCTAATATATTACTATGGTTCGTTATCTGGTTTACGTCCCCAAGCCGTTTATGTCGGTGTAAAGATGCTTTGCCATCAACGTATAGTTTGACTTATATAATTGCATTGAATATCTTTTCCATCTGACGTCGTCATTCAAAAGAAATATCGTGAAGAGCACAATGAAATAGCAAATAGTATAACAGTTAAAACAAGTAAATAACCTTTACTTCAGACTCAATTAAATAGATACCAAAACTGAACAGGTGCCGACTAGAACCCACATGGGAGTTTCAAGTGGTTCTGTCTGCATACCGTCCACGATTGATGCCATAAATAGCTCAGAAGAGATATGTCTGTAAAGCAATAAAAAAATATGCATACTCGACAACTGAAGCAATGTGACACATTCGTTTATATGATTATTCGCTGCCGGAACGGCAACGACTCTCATATGGTTTTCATAATTGCACATGGTAAGGTAGCAATGAACAGTTTATTTGAGTTGTTCACTTTGATAAAGCAATCTTATAATTACACATGGTACCAGTGAACACTTTATCTGTATTGTAATGTACACGCTAACGCACACGCATCCCTTACATGTGAACAATTGTATTTCTGTGATGATGTGTACTTTTAACACGTAGTGCTACAAAAGTGACTATATAATTAATATGTAACGCATGTCAAGGATTTTACGAGAGCGATTAATTAAAAATGTTTGGTAGGAAAAACTGAACAGAAAGAAAAGTCGTGGCGTGTTTATATCTCAGTGGCTACATTTTTTTTTCTTCAATATTGTTTTTACACCCATGACAGTAGGGTAAATTTGAGGTTGGTGCACCCTGGAACCTGGTTTAAACCTCCAGCGGCCTTTTTGTCAATGACCGTTCCAAGGCGGTAGCCCTACTGTCAACCCTTTTTGTGTTTGTGACGTCATATGCCTTTATTATTACTATTCTTGTTTGTCTTTTTGCGTGTTTTTGGGTTCACTGTGTTATGTGAAAGCTGCATTTCCTGTTCGACGTTTATACTTCCTTTTGATCTATTACTATGTTATTTTTTTGTTTCCAGTTCCTACTCAGATATATCCTATTTTCTCTCGGCAGCTCTTTTACTCTTGCGTAAAATATTGCTTGTATCTATTTGTTTAATCGCAAGTAGTTGAATATATTAATTATAGAGCAGACCAACAGCACTTTTGCGTTTGCCTCACTCACTTACAAGTAAGAAAACGATATGTTACGTTATATAACGTTCACAGCAGCTCTACTGTACCTACATGTAAGCAATACCGTTTGTTACATAACGTTCACAGCTGCCCTACTGTACTTGCATGTAAGCAATACCGTTTGTTACATAACGTTCACAGCAGCTCTACTGTAATTACATGTAAGCAAACGATGGGTTAAATAACGTACAAAGCAGCTCTACTGTACTTACATGTAAGCAATGCCGTTTGTTACATAATGTTCACAGCAGCTCTACTGTACTTACATGCAAGCAAACGATGTGTTACATAACGTACACAGCAGCTCTACTTCACTTACATGTAAGAAATACAATGTGTTACATAACGTACACAGCTGCCCTACTATACTTACAAGTAAGCAACTCAATGTGTTACGTAACGTACACAGCTGCCCTACTGTACTTACAAGTAAGCAATGCAATGTGTTATATAACGTACACAGCTGCTCTACTGTACTTACAAGTAAGCAATACATTGTATTACAAACGTACACAGCTGTCCCAATGCACTGACATGTTAGAAATACAATGTGTTTTCACTACAGCCTTACCACACTACTGCACTTCACCACTAGCACCGTCCTAAACAGTCAAACACACACTATATTCACCATGTAACATTTTCAAGTAACGATGGAAACTTAAAGGCTCTAAAAGCTGCTAGTCTGAATGACAATGTAAATCGCCCTTTAGAACTATTTAAGTACTCATCCCACTATTGCCGTGTCATATTTTAGCCATTGTGTGGGTGATATCGTCCTTGGGTTATTTTAGAAGACATGTGCACAAACATCTGTACACATATGTGTACATACATTTGGTAGTTGTCGACTGTATATCATCTGAGTAGTTGGCCTTGGTAGTTATATTGTCCAAGTTATTTTTGGTAACCTAATGAATGTGTTATCTTTCTGAATGCAGCAAATAAATACGCCAACATAAAACAAATAATCAGATAAATTTAGGTTTCGAATGTAGTGTAAGGGGGATAAGCAATTATATGAGATGTAATGTTAAGTAAATACAGAGTATAGCTATTGCTTTTTAATAAAAGGACTGGTGTCGATCTGGTAGAAGTATGACTGTCAATCCAAGAACTTATAACACCATCATAGTGTGCTGCAGTTGTATATTCAATGTGAACAGCACTATGCCCTGTGATGCGCCCGACTTGGTTATTTTTCAGGAAATAGTTTGATTTGCTTGATCTGGACAACTCGACGACTCGGCTTGTTTTTGCCGAGTATGAATCATAAACAATAATATATATATGATATCATACATAATATGTGTGTCCACATGTTAGTAATACGAACATTATTAGTTATGATTTAACAACAAACCCCCGTCGAGTCGCTAAGCGTCAAATACCAAACATGTTAATAAACAAACAGTATGTGTGTGTACGTGCGTGCGTGCGTGCGTGCGCGCGTAGTAGATAGCCTCTAGTATCTTTCTTAGTATATGTTATGTTGGTCGCAGATTAAAATGAAAAGTGTTGTTGGTATTTGACGGTAATTTGTGTTCTGAATTTGGTGACCTATTTAACCCTCGGTATAATTGTTTTAATCAGAACCGAGGCTCTAAAACCGTTATACCCCGTGTTGGAAATTTCGATCTCCTCCGGATACCATGACATTAAATACAAAAGCGAACAGGAAAGATAGTATTCCAAGAACTCAGCCATATACCAAACATGCATTCAAAACAAACAACAAATACAGGGACAAACAGAAGCAAAATTGTGGCAACACAGTCATAAAACGGGTCGACAACAGAAGTTCCGCATTGGAACTGGCAACTGTCAATGGCAAACATGCAGGTAGATTCCTATACTCCATATAAACCCTATACTATCTTCCAACTAACGAATTTTTACAAATGTTTATACACTCGGTATAACTGCCATATTAAATGTTTAAATTATTCACGTTAATTACTTTTTTTACTAATGAAATATTTTTGTATTTACTCTTTTTATTGCCATTAGATAGATAGTTTGGAATATTTGGAAATGTCTTAAGAAGGGCAGACTAGTGTGTTTGAACACGAGTATTGTAAAACCATACCTCTAGTTTATGATGCAAGAAGTGTTTCCACATGGCAAATATCTTGCAAAACGTCTGAAATCAAATGATAAAATAAGATGTTAAACTGCAATGGGGATCAAACAGTAATATTTACAAATTCCAACATTTCTAAAATTATTAAATAGTTAAACAAAGCATCCACATCTTTTTGATTTGATAAACATTGATCAAAACGTCCTACTCGAATGTTGTTAAACAAATTATATATGTAGTAACATGCGCAACAGTCAAATTCAATTTGTACAACACTCCATAATGTTTCATTATATCTAAATCAACGTCATAATGCAACAGTATGTCTCGTTGTATTTGTTTATTATTAACCACTATGTAAATTGATTGAAACAGTTTTCTGGCCTGGTCTGTGTCACATTTGTATGACTTGTTTTTCTCCCTATTTGGAAATGAATGTCAAACTTTTAACTAAAGTTATGCTGTTTGAATGCATTTACGAATTAAATGTTTACAGCAATGTAATATGCGTAAGGAGGTGAATTATGCACGTTTTCTTTTTTGATTCAGTGTATACTATGTACCATAAATAGCAGCAATACATTAGCGCCTATTTATATTATGTTTACCCGTCGCATTTGTTGACGTTCTTTGTAAAAACATTACAAACAAGAAATATCATTCTAAGTGACAAATGCCCCCCGAAGAGTCCTTTGACCTCTAAGTATGACCTTGACCTTGGAGCCATGGACCTGGATTTTGTGCACGACACGTCGTTTGGTTTTGGTGAGCACTTGTGCCAAGTTATTTGAAAATCCGTCCAGGCATGCAAAAGTTATTGACCGGAAACGATTTGACCTTTGACCTCTGAGTGTGACCTTGACCTTGAGGTCACAGACCTGGATTTTATGCGCGACACGTTGTCTTGCTGTGGTGAGCATTTGTGCCAAGATATTTGAAAATCCGTCCATTGATGCCAGAGTTATTGACCGGACACGATTTGACTTTTGACCTCCAAGTGTGACCTTGACCTTGAAGACCTGGGTTTTGCGCGCGACACTTCGTCTTGTTATGGGATGACTTGTGCCAAGTTATTTAAAAATCCCTGCAGGGGTTTTGACGTTACGGTCCGGACACGCAATTGCGTACCTGTTTTTGACCTATGAACTGCAAGTGTGACCTTGACCTTTGAGGTACGGATCGTCTTGATATGGTGATTACTTGTGCCAAATTATTTAAAAATCCTTGCAGAGGTTGTGACGTTACGGTTCGGACACGAAATTGCGTACCTGTTTTCGACCTATGAATTGCCAGTGTGACCTTGACCTTTGAGGTACCGACCTGGGTTTGCGCGCGACACATCGTCTTGTTATAGTGATCACTTGTGCCAAGTAATTAAAAATCCATGCTGTGGTTGTGACGTTACCGTCCGGACACGAAAATGCGTACCTGTTTTCGACCTATGAACTGCAAGTGTGACCTTGACCTTTGAGGTACGGACCTGGGTATTGCAAGCGACACATCGTCTTGTTATGGTGATTACTTGTGCCAAATTATTTAAAAATCCCTGCAGGGGTTGTGACGTTACGGTTCGGACACGAAATTGCTTACCTGTTTTTGACATATGAACTGCAAGTGTGACCTTGACCTTTGAGGTACGGACATGGGTTTTGCGCGCGACACATCGACTTGTTATGCTGATTACTTGTGCCAAGTTAATTAAAAATCCATGAAGGGGTTTTGAAGGTACAGTTCGGACACGAACTGTGGAATGACGGACGGACGGACGGAATCCGGACAGACAGACGGACGGTGCGATTACTATATGCCCCCGAAACTTTTAGGGGGCATAAAAAAAACATTTTTAGTGAATGGGGTTTGCATTTTGCCACCATTATGTTATAACATACTTGTGGTAAATAATATTAACAATATCTGTAAATCAAATCATGAAATACACATTTGCCACTGGGAGCTCGACTTGTAACGTGAGAAAGTGCCGATTCATACGGATTGCGATGATTCTACTCATGAAAAATGATGCGGTCTGTCTCTATCACAAACAAAATTCGACCGTCATATATGGCCCAACATATGATTCGCTAAAAATGACGTAAAACACGATTCAAACAAGCAAACCTATACAATATAAAATACCGTGTAAATATCTTCAATAGTATATGTTTTCACAATATCAGTATTTAAATATTTTAAAAATTAGATAAATACATGTACGTAAATATCATTATTGACCTATTTCCCAACGCTAAATGATCATTGAAAAGGCATGGAAAGCTGGCTTAATTAGCTTAGGTAGATAAACTGAGGCCTGGGTAAAGTTTTCTCTTTGATTAAGCGTTGGCATACTGAACAGTATCTAGGGTATAGCAGTATATAATACTTTAAACTTTTATGAAGAAAACAAAAGAGCAAATTAATAAGTAAGCTGTACTAAATACAAAACTTTGTTGATAATTCATTGATTTTTTTAGATAAAAACACACCAAAACACAACTAATGAAACACCTGCTTTTATGCTTATACGTTGGTTTCATACCAACAGCTGTATTGGGAGATCTTCATCAACTAAAGCGAAATTTAATACCACCATTTTCTCACGCAGTTATATGCATAACAGTGATTTACAGTTACCTATACACATGTTCTCCCCACCACCCAAACCCCACTAAATACAATAAGCTGGAAATAGGTCCTTAAGATCAAATCAAATCGTAAACTACCTCTACAAGGAGAACGGAGAGTATGACCAAGGAGCCGATATGGAAGGCGTGAGTAAGCTCGTGAAGTAGGTCATGCTCCTCGTGTTCGTCATGCCCAGCATCTGCTGCTCTCCTTGACCGGTGGTGTGCTTCAGATATGCTTGACTTAATAGACTGGAAAAGTAGATACAAAGGTCAAACAGGAAAGTAGCATTATAGTCCACCAAATCACGCATTTTAAATATAAACCGCCAAACAACGGCATCATTACGCTACAAAATAATTTATCCAAACCCTATCCAGGTGTTCACATTATAAAATCATGTATATTTGCCGATTAAAAGTAAAGTTATATTCATGGGTCCCTAAAATACCCGTGATTGAATATGCGTAAAATGAATTATGAGTTGGTAATTTAATTTAACGCTCCAGTTTTGGGCTTTGGTCTGGCTGGTTAAATCCGTCTATAGAGTTTGGATTCTCAAAATATATGTTATATATAGACCTTGTCGTCAGTATGTTTAGAAACGGTGTACAGATAAAATGACAACAATGGTACCGCACTGGAACGGTCAGTGGCAAAACAAAACCACGACGGGGTTTAATAAGGATGTTGGCTGGGAAATGACGTAGTGCTGAGATTGTTTTTAATTCATAGTTAAAGCTTCTTTGGTATCATTTAGATACAAAATTATCAAACAAAAGGGTAGGTTATCAAGCTTTCGTTTTTCACTAGACGTCTTTGAAATAGACACGTTTTTCTATTCCAAAACTTCACTATAAAGAGAAAAGATAGAGAATATACACAAACAACTGTAACCCTCATTCGTCTTTTTACTTTTAAAAGCAAACATATATGGACACGTACCCCACCCACTTTTTTTTTTTAATAAAATGATTATTCAAGATAAAAAAAAATGCATGTTCTAATGCTCACCGTTTTTCAAAACTTGTATATGACAAGGTCCTATGACAATTCTTTCAAAACAATAAATATGGTTATCAGGTTTCTAACGATTTTTTATTAAAGATTCTTTAAATCACTGACATTTTGGAGTTATTTTGACATTTTCACTATAAAGTACTTTACACACAATTTTGACATAGAGATCAAATATAAAATTATCTCAGTATCTACTTTTATATGTATCCCACAAACGTAAAACAAAAAAAGGATAAATTAAACTTTGAGCTACCCATACCCCCTATTTTGCGGATAACAAAAAATGATCACAAATGACGGAAAAAATACGAAAAAAAAAATGTTTTGCTTAAAATTTGATATGTTACCGTCTTAAATCTTACATTATATAGTTATCTACTAGAATGAAAAATATGAAATAATTATGTTGTCTTTTAAAAAATAAAACTCTTAGTATTGAAAATGTCAAAATTTGCTCAGCCAACATCCTTAAACCAGAATCTAAGGTGTACCAAACCTAAACTGTATTGCGGGTAGAAACAAATGTAAATATGAGAAAAAGTGTATTATAAAAATCTAGCAGTCAAACGCAACTGCATCGAAAGGTCCGCACTTCACCTCTAACCGATATAAAGATAATCGTGTAATCTCGTATTTGGTACACGTTTATTAACTACCACTTACTTAACATATGACATACTATCGGTTACAAGGCTTGACTGCAGTGCCACATTTCCCACACATTACACATATGAGAGGCATAATAGCTTGCTCGTCCCCCGCCCACTAAACTGGAATTCCCGCCCACTAAACTGCTGGAATTCCTTCGAGACCGCCGCAATACGGTTAACCCTTTTAGTTTCGTTTATACACACATTGAAATGTTGATGATAATATATTAGTGTATATTTTATTTAAATATCACCATTTTATCTGGTATAGTAATGCATTTGTCCATATTTTTTCAAGAGGATAACATATTAATAGGAAATATACAAATCTAAAATGATTTTCTAAGACAGACAAACACATAGCAGTGAAGGTCTTGTAAATTTGGGCACTGAAGACATAATAATAACGAGGTCGAGTACATAAATCGGCTTCAGCCACCCAGTTGGCCATATTGCCTACCGACCGTTCCAAATCTGTAACCCTCTCTTCACCGCTATGTGTGCGATGTATTGTCTTTGGTGCTGTGGTTTCTATAGGACACTTTTTGCCGTTTAGGAAATAAATATATTTTGAGTTATATGATACACAACGTCCATTGTACACAGGTATGTAACAAAGTGGTTTACATTTAAAAAAAAATTGGCAACCCAAGAAACACCGTCTGCAAGCACTTGGCTGTTGTTGTGGCTCTGTTTTGCATGATTGTCAGACACATGTGTACTGGAGTTGGTATTCTGCTCTTCCAAGTGCTCAATTAGCCTCTCAAACGACCAACGAGATGGATCCGTGTCTTTAAAGTATTCCGGCAGTACGTCTATGATAACGGTGCTTGCAGTCGTGTGCAACTCGTCATAATCAGCTAATTTATCTAAAAAAGGAAAACATGAATATGCAGTCATCAGTATTAAGTATGGTGCAACCTGCTAAATTATTCAGTAACTACTATTAAGTGAGATCCTTTGGAAGCAACACACACAACCAAGAGAATAAAGTAGCAGACTCGGTTTAATTGAGTCTGTTCATGAGAGGTAATGTAGAAGCAAAACCTCTCACGTTCCCTAGCATCGACTTAGGCGGTATTCTAGCAGACTCGGTTTTAATGAATCAATTCATGAGAGGTAATGTAAGAAGTACTACTACTAGTTCAGGATATATGCAATGACTGGTATATTTCGTAAAAAAAATCACATGTCAACAAAGTTTAATTGGATCTTTTAGACGCTCTATAGAAACTATCCAAACTTTTAGGCCACTAATTATAGCCGAAAATAAGAGTCAAGGTCAAACAAATTCCAGCAGAAAGTATTTTAGGATTTTTAGAATCACTGACATGTAATGAGTTTCAGAAAAAAAGTCCCGAAGATAAAGATGGTGGAAAATGCTTAATTTTGGGATAAAAGTTGCGTTTTTAAGAGAAAATCTCCGGAAACTGGAATCATTTTATAAAAAATCATTTGAGCAAATTAGAATCATTTAATAGTGCGCAAATGCTCTTCCAAATGTACCTCTATGTAAATCAAGGTTTTATAGATGGATGTGAGGTTAATAATATGAGATTTTGGAGCAAAACTTGAAAATAAATGAATAAAATCGTTGATTTCTGTAATCCATTTGGTGTTACTAAGCTATAAATTAAAAAAATACTAAATGAGTTGTAAAAACTTCATTTCTTACACTTTTGCACAGAGAAAGGTACAGAGATATGCCAGAAAAAAGTCCTTTAGCATACGACGATCTGAAATACTTTATTTTTGGGTCTAAAAATTTGTTTTGCCCCAAAATCTCATATTATTAACCTCACATCCATCTATAAAACCTTGATTTACATAGTGATGCATTTGGAAGAGCATTTCCGCACTATTAAATGGTTGTAATTTGCTTAAATGATTTTTTTAAAAATTATTCCAGTTTCCGGAGATTTTCTCTTTAAAACGCAACTTTTACCCCAAAATTTAGCATTTCCCACCATCTTTATCTTCGGGACTTTTTTTCTGAAACTCATTACATGTCAGTGATTCTATAAATCCTAAAATACTTTCTGTTGGAATTTGTTTAAGCAGTTTCTTGATGTATTTGGAACATTTGTAATAGGCTATTAAACTTGTTAGCCGGCAATTTCCGCTAACACTAATCATTATCAATGGTATAGAACGAATCGTTTTCCTTTTAGTACAAAATAGTAAAAATCATCAAGCATACCCACAGAGCGTGCATGCCGTCGTAAATGTGTCGTTTCAAGATACTGCTAATTCTCAAATCAAACATTTTAGTATAAAAACAAATATCGTGACATCACTAAGTCTCAATAAATATACAATTTTAGCTCTGGGTGCTATTTAAAGAAACCCTTCAGAATGCCATTATAAATCATCTATGAAACAGCGATAGCGCAGATTTGTGCAGGCTTGCATTTAAATGTTAAGATATAATATTTTGGTTGGGTCTAGGGATTCGACCTTACATTGACGAAAAATCATCATATCTATCCTAAATGTTCAGGGTCAAAATATAATGAATTAGCCTAAGTTCGACTCCTTACTTTCACGGAAATGTATTCAATACAGTAATATGCGCTTTCCTTAGCTAAGCATTTTGCGTAAGATTTGTTTTCAAAATGTATGGCGAATTGAAATGTTAGACCTGTCCATCTCTGTGCAAACAACATGTTTTGACTGATATGAAATTGATATAATGAATTAAAATTTGGTTAATTTGACATTCTTCCAGGAAAGAAACCTGATGTACTCCCTTTAATGAGACGTTTATACTCACCTGACATAATTAGAATATCACAGATGACTTGACCAATCACACACACTGCGTCCAAACTGCTGAGTATACTCACGGCAATCAGGGCAACATGTGTGTGTAACAATGTGTTCATACGTCGACGAACTCTGGAATGAGAAAGATTGCTATTATTATTATTATGGGCCCACTTGAGTACCCAGTAAGTTTATCTCACGAGTTGCCTCCCTTATTATTAAAACTGTATTATACGGCATGCTTACCATGATTTTATAAAAAATCAAGAACATACAATTATTGTAAAATTCTCTTACATGTTTTTTTGTTATGATCGATGTTTGAGGAATTATTGTGTTACTCTTAGGACAATTTTCCAACATGTGTTTTATGTTATAAGCAATGTCTTGTTGCATAATGTTGATTTTTTTGTGTCATTTCATGTTGTGACTTTGTGAACTGAGGGGATAAAGTATTGTATTGTATTACTGTCTTTATCTTTCAGGAGACAACTATATGTCAATCATTACGTGGTCCGAGTATTAACTTTCATTCCCCATCCAACCTCTTCTCCAAGAAGCGAAAGGTTGGCTAGTGTATAAAATAAAACCTTAATTTCGGCTTTAAAAGTTTGCGTATTGTAAAATTAAAACATTTAGTAGGTAATTTTGAACAGGTTATCGCATTTGTCAATAAAATAATGTTTTTAAACATGTTTTATTGTCAAAATATCCGTCATACAATTCTGCTAATATACGCTTTTCTATCGCTTAATGGAATTAAGGCGGGACCACGTAATGATACCAATCTAGAATAATTGTCTAAGAAAGATTTTATTTTATACGTTTTTAAGTAAAGAAATGTATTAACTGTTATGTGATAATAACTTATATTACATGTATGTCTCTAGTCGCAACTAAATTTAGATTCATTTCAATACGTTATGTTTATGAAGATTCTTAAATGCGTTTTTGTTTTGTTTGTTTGAATGGTGTTTTACGTCGTTTTTAGCACATCATAGGCCATATATGACGGTCGATATTTTGCGGTAGATGTAGACCAACATATTTTTCTGGGTATATGCCTGGGTAGATACTCACGGTCAATAAAAACACACTACAAAAAAAAATCTCTTTAAGAGTTAGAATTTGAGGTAATTTGGAAAATATATGCTATAATACATATAAAATGTAGACATTTAACATTCATTTTTTATTCACATTGGTGTTATGAAACATTATTATGCATTTCCGGGTTTCTACAGTAACATCGCACAAAGAAATCATTTTCACATATTAAACATTCATTTCAAACTACTATCAGAATTCAAACGATAAAAAGGCCAGAAAAATAATTCGCAAATATTCCGTATTATTTATTTACATTTACCTGGTTACATACATCCCTACCAGATTTAAGATTCGTCCCTGAATTTAAATATATACAGGAAAACCACAAATGGTGTTTCTCATGATGATCCCGTACGAGCCCCCAATTATGTAACCGCGTACAGGTAAATATTGAAAACAAATGGTATTGACCCATATTTAGGTGATGCTTTTCTCAAGTATTTCAATTGTGATTTATTGCAAATATTTAACTATATCTCGTTATGCATGTTTAATTTAACACAGTGAATAGCTCTTTACTATACTGTGTAGTAAAACAATATGAGAGTGGACCTTTGGAAACGGCCGAACACGATAAATACGAAATATTGCAGTCTCGGTTTGATTGAACCCAAATAAAACATAATTCAAACATAATTTAGGTAGGCTGCTAAATATCACTTTAGTTGTACTTGTTACACCCCTCTGCTCTATAACATAAAATGTAGATGCAGTTTATATAGTATGCTGTTTTTCAAACCCCATCTGTCGGACACAATAACACATTTTTGCGACTAAGAATATCTCAGCCTTTTTTCATGGTTTGTTCAGTACAATTCTGGATACATACTATGGTGTTTCTAATTAAGTATGTTTATATATCTTTACAACATTTAAGTGTATCGGTTGTTAATTTCTCCGGATGTGGACTTTATTGTTAGAGATTTCCTTTTGATGGGATGTACTGACACTGTCTTGTCAATTTGGACGCTGAAGACGGGATAATAGCGAGGTTGTGTACACATAAAAGCCATATTGCATACTGTCAGTTCCAATAACTATGTCTTCACCACTCTTTGTGTTGTGTATTGCTCTTTCATTAAACAATTAATTCGCTCTTAGTTTGTGTTACGGTGACGATCTACTGTACCACTGCGTTTGAGTTCTGTGGTTTTAATAGGACTATTTCTTCTCATTTGTGCAATCCAAACAATATATATACAGCCAGATTGTCTCCTTAGCGTTGTTGTATGATTTAGGTATCTAAGTTTCCTATAATTCAAGAGAATTCTGATGATTGCCACATTTGTGTCGAGACAGACACAATATCACTCTAATAAAAGTCTTATCACGTTCCAGAAGTCTCGAATATTTTGAAACCCTTGTTGTTCCATAACTAGTTTAAATACAGGATTCATATTTATTGCAATACGATATTTCATTTTTTATGGATAAGTTACATGAGGTGAAAACTCAAAGGACATTGTCTATATTTGTTGCAACGTCAATGTCAGTAATAATTGTTCTCCATCGTTTTTTACTTTTAGGTTAACGAAACAACCCTAATCTTATTGATGAGGGACTCCCAGGGGAATTGGGGAACAAGGGAACATTGTCTGTTATTGGTAATAGGTTTGGAAAACATTGGGAAAATATTGTTGGGGAAACAAAGCAAAATCATTTTGAGGAACAAGGGAACATTGGGTAATATTTTCTGGGAACAAGGGAACATGAACCACCCCCAGGGAGGGCCTCATTGATATAAATATGATGTAGAGAATTTCTGTATTTACATTGGACTGCATTGGGAGCACTAGGAAGCACGTTTATGACAGACATGCATTTATTTTGTCTTTCTTTTTTAACTTACTTATTCAATGAACCAGAATAATACCGGTTTAAACCCGTTAGTTTGTTTAAAAAGTTGATAACGGTACACGGTACTTTTAAATGTCAACCAACGCATCATAAATACTTAGTCTGTAAGTGTCTCTAACAAATACACAATAGGTTTAACGAAATAATTTATAAATACAATTTAGTTTTGGAGATACGGGTTATAAAACATTCACAACACGTTTGGGTAAATAACCGAATCTAGATCGGTTAATTAAACACGTCCAACCACTGCCTTTTTAAAACCCCTATTGTCAACTCGTTTGCTTGTGGTGTAATATATTTTGTTTATAAATGATTAAAGTAATTAAATAGTTTATTAACGTGACATGTATATACAATATTATGTAATTGTTTGATTTTGTTTTAGTTCATTTAATAAATTGAGATGCTTATTTCATTTCTTGAAACATACTTCATAAACAATTCAATATTTTTTTATTTGGCATAACATTTACATGTTTATTGCCTAAACAAGGCGGAATACAATACACAATATTTCAGAGAAGCAAACAAACATACATACTTCATTTAGAGAATGAATATATATATTTCAATGGAACAGTTATAATTATTACGTTCTATCAAAGGCATTTTATCACATGTTATTACCATTATCAAGATTGTATTTGAAAAGCATTTATATTTAAAGACTTTAGAACAATGCATAGAAACTCTGACTACCGTTACATCCATTAACCATTCATTTATCCGACTAATACAATTGAAGTTGTTTATCGTTTACCCATTAAATACAATTTATAATTTGCTTCAACGAACCTCACGCACTATACAAATCACTCCGCTTTACTTTGAGATCACGAGGAATTAGTGACAAATACACGTGACTCTGTTACACATTACGAAAGGATATTACCACTTATGTTATCAATATTATTGTGATTATTAGTCAAGGATTAAGTCTAATTCTCGTTTGATTGAATGGATATAACGTAGCCAACATGTAAGTATTTATAAGAGAACAAATTAACATCATAAATCATTTATAGAATACATGATAATGACATAGTTCTCAGATATTATATATGGCGAGGAGGCTCGAGCCTTATATAAGATGCAAGTTATATGTATTTGAATTTACAAACAAATATCATATTACACGCTAATGTTTTTACACACATATGCAAACAGAAACACTAATTATCACTATTTCTAAGTTCGTTGGCTAGATATATATATTTTGCTAATCGTATTAAGGTTCCTCTCAACCCCCTAAATGAAAAAGAAAGTAAATTAGTTTTATATTTGATTTTGTTGGAGTTTGTGCATGTTTTGCATATCGTTTTAAGCGTCTTCGAACCAAGATTTTGAAAATAATAATATTTTTGTACAATTTTTTTTATTATTGTTAATATTTTGTAAAAATGTAACCGTAATTTGGGCATCATACGACGGAATCTCAAGTTCTTTTTATTTTACGACTTTGGACAAAATAATTATGAAGAAGTAAACTTCAGTGTCTACCTCAGGCAGTGCCATTTGAAATTTGTCAAAATTTAATGTCACAATACCCATAATTTATAAAACTAAAACACCTATATTTTCAAATATATTTACAATTTGGGCCTATTTTTATGCCTATTTTTATATCTTCACGTGCATGCTTGCACGGGATATTATGGAGGTTTGACAGCTGGATATGAGTACGGTTTTATGAATGTTTCATGCTGATCGGGAGGCGATCGCATAAGCAACCAACTTAAGCTAGGTGAAACAATCATATAGCTACCTTGCTTTGTCAAATGCTGTATAGAAATCGTCCATATCCAGATGAAAATTGCAATATTATCATATTTTTCGCGATTTCGGAAGTGCCAAATAACATACACCGGAAATTATAACCGAAAAAGTATGTCCCACGTTGCAGGTGCACGTCGTAAATGTGAAAATATTAAAGGATGTAGTAACTGTGTAATATTTATAGAAAATTAGGTTGCGTATGATCTTAAATAAACACGGAAATAGAAAACTTTATTAAAATTGAGAAAAACTCCCCATCTTACTCGATGAGTTTGAGAAGACTATTTCTGGCGTAAGCATACAATTTCCTCAAAACAGAGTGAAGCCAGAAAATTATTGTAAACAAACGCCGGCGAACCTATAAATAAAGCGACATCTCATGTCCGATCAAAGAACAGTATTGAAGGACGAGGCTAAGGGAAACTGTGTATAAACTCAGTGGCACCACGGAGGATTGAACCCGGGGCCTCCGGTTACAAATCTGCCGCGCTACCGACTGCGCCACGCCAGCCCTCTGCAGACAATCAACGTGTCACATTAAATAGCGGCTTTCTTCAATAAAACAATGAACAATTGTTAATTCTATTTTTTTTTTAGTTAAATAAATTGTTAAATTTTATTCTAAAATCGAGTATTTCAAGAATTAACAAAACAAAAACATCGCATGCATTCCTTAATAGTTTCGGAAAATACAATCTTGATGAAACTTGGTGTTAATGTATATGGGTATAATATTAAATAGATATAAACGTTGAACAGGAAATGTAGCATTCAAGGACCACAGTCAACCAAAAGCCCGCATAGAAACAAACACCAGTTACAAAGATTAATAAAATGCAAGATATGTCATCACAAACATAAAAGGGTTGACAATAGGGCTAGCCTACCGCCTTGGAACGGTCAGTGACAAAAAGGATCGCTGGGAGTTTAAATCAGGTTCTAGGATGCCAAACCTCACTCTTATCCTATTGTCATCTCAATAAAACAGGATAGTAAAATTTAGATATCATCGATAGGTTAAATTGTCTAAAAAAAACGAATACAGCATTAATATGCAATATAAGTGTAACAAGTAAATGGTGATGTATATATGAATGAAAACGACTAGAAAGCCACAAAGCAGGTACTTGGCAGAAGCCAGAGCAACAAGAGAACAAACCGTTAAGGTTACACCAAGACAAGATTTAAGACAAGCATTATACGCTATCGTCCTTTGAGGATTTCGGTAGATGTCATCATAGGGTCCACAATATGTCCGGTCATCGCACAATCAAAGCAGCATAAATGTAAATGGGTCAACCACTAAACAGACAGTACGTTGCAAAATGATAGGGTCGTAACCTCTTTTGATAAACCTTTTAAAAAGTAGAAACAAAGAACAAATTTCGAATTCATGTTGTGATAGTCCCTGTGGCAGAAGAGTTCTTAAATTACTTTTATATTTTCAAAATAGATCAGGGTTACTATAATATAATTTTGCAAAGTTTTGTCGAAGTCTATGGTAACGGTACCCCTGATGGAGTAGCTTCTTAGTTATACACATTATACGAATATTAAAGTCCTCAACTCGACTACAAGCTCTAGAAAAAACGAAGAAGTTGTGAAATGTAGATCCCATAAGACGTAGCTCGGGGAACATACCATCTAAGTGGGGATAATTAACAATATCAAAATGAAAATCATGTCTCTTCTCATAGATTTTACTTATTATTTCTCAATTTTAAATAGAGAGATGTAAATCAAGCAAGAAAGCGACAGTATCAGAAATATTGGCTTTGTTGAGTTGAAGTGTTTTGGGATAGATAGTATTAACCACATTAGAAAATAAAGGATTGTCAATGTTGAACATGTCATCCAGATATCGATAGGTGTCATTAAAGGCGTGACATCTGCCTGAGTGTTTGGTGAAAGACTCAACGTGAAATCTAATTCATAACAATGCTAAACGAATCTGAGACAAAAGGTGCACAGGTTGTACCCACAGGGATACCAACAATTTGTCTATAAACCACTTCTTCATTAGCTGAGACAGGAAGTTTCCAATCTGTTTGTTATTAGGTCTGTGATCTGGCAGAATATAAACGATCTGGTGTCTGGAAGTAATTTTTAAAGTACACGGAGGTTTCCGCTATCGGAGCGGCCGGAATATATTACCGCACTGTCAAACAAGCATGCTATGAATACACAACGGACATGACGACATCCTATTTAAAGTAGATGCTTCATTTAATATTCCAAACAGACAACAACAATGCCATTTGTCTTCATTTTGAGACATCTATTTTAGCGAACGTTGCCGAGTTGACAATACAGTGCGCACATTCAGTTTGTATAATTATTAGCACAGTCAGCCGCAAGGAGAATACAGTGGTATTATGGTCCATAGTATTTACTGGTATTATAATGCGTTGTCTTATGTATGCGATTTAGGCTATGAAGTAAAATCTTCACCTTTAAGAAACCGAACGGGAGGGATCGTAGTAACTAACCTCGGGTTTCTTAATGGTGACGATTTCTCTTCATAAACTCTATCCGACTTAGTGTTACTACAGGTTTATCGATAGTCTCTATATTGATCACGCTCTAACCTGCGAAGTGTGCTGGTAGTAAATTCTTCATGAATATATTTAACCAGTATTTGAAATTCTGACCTTTTTTGTTTAAAAAGTTGGGTAAACACTTAATATGGTTAAACTATACTGAAAGGAAAAAGAAACGCGACACGGGAATTTCCGCTATATATTGTATAAACTGCACACTTAGTTCCATATATATTCCAAGGAAATCCCATGATGTTTTGTAAAAAAAACGTTGCAGTTAGTTAGAGAAAGGACACAACTGTGATTTGAAATCACAGTACACGTTGTAACAGGAAATTCATAAATATGGAAGTTCCTCTTTGAAAACTTGAGCCAGTTCAGTACTGTATTTAACGTAAAGAGTTTGCAAAATTTTGTATCCTAAGTTTACTCACATGCTTGAGCCAAACGCGTACTCTGTCAATAATGAAACTTTGCAGGAATACTATTTGCTGTGTTATGTGTTGTTTTAGTATTTTTTCCCGAAAGGAAAGATCTTACGTAGGCATGTACCATTCGATTAACAGTAGCATATTGTACATACAATACACCACTCAACTTTTATAAACTGTCACCCAATTGTTTGGAAAATAACACGAATACTAAAAATTGGAAATCACCGAAACACATACCAATATTTTATTAAGTTTATCAACAAGGTTTTATAGTCCAATCAAGGTAGATTAAGTTTTATATATCGCTAGCGATATTTGTTGTTAAACCACGCCAGTTTAAATTTCTAGTGAAAATATGATTTTTTAAAAAATATATAATTCTTTGAAAAGTTGAGTAGTGTATATAGCGGAAATTGCCGTGTCGCGTTTCTTTTTCCTTTCAGTATAGTTTTAACTTGCATGTTATCATAAATACGAATTCATGGTAATGCAGTGCATCCAATTTGCCAGTAACCATATGTTTGCAAATCTAAAGTGTGCAGTCGAGGAAGAATGGATAATCAATATCCAGTTTCGGAAATCATGGAAAACGAATTTCTTGACATCATTTGCATGTATGTGTTTATTAAAATCAAATAGTTGTCCGTTATAATTAATCAAATGCAAGGGTGCATACTCACTAAAATGCTGCATTATGTTATGCTGTACAAGAGAATTCACACGTCCGCCTCTGATGATATTTTGGCATGCATTTATAAAGAGTTCGTTAGCGAATTTATTAGCTATAGTAACTATACTAGTACATTTAAAAACGCAACATTTTTGATTTTCGATTATTTTCAGTCCGCTGGGTTTTTGTTCAAATCAAGATTGTATTTTATGTTAGTACACAAGTCTGTTTGTCCCAAAGGTTAACATACTGCGATAAACAGTTGCATAACATTTACTCTAGTTCTTTCAATTAAAACACACTTTTCACGAGGACTCTTTAACATCTTTTGAAATTAAAAAAATACCAAGTGGTGCGTTTTCAAATGTACTGAGTGTAGTTTAAGGTCGATAGTGTTGTTTTCTCGTTAATCTCCAAAATAAAATCCTGTCAGAAAATCACATGTTTGTGTTGACAGGTGCATGAACTTTGGTGCAAGGATACAAAAGTGAAACGTTCCATATGAATGTTACTATTGATCATTAGAGTAAACATTCGTCTTAATTCTTATGCACAACCACCGCCATACAACTATGAGATGCCTGTGTATGCTATGTTCCGTGTTGGGATTATTTTTTTAAGACACTAGTTTCGAGACCATTACGTGGTCCCGCCTTAATTCCATTAAGCGATGTGAAAGCTAAAATTAGCAGGACTTTATAACATATATTTCAACAATAAAACACGTATACAAAATGTTTTAGTGAAAAAATGCTATAACCTGTTTACAATTACCTTATTCAAAATTAGAGTTTCATACCCAGCCAACCCTGTTTTCGCTTCTTGGAGGGTTGGATGGGGTATGTATGTAAGTTAATACTCGGACCACGTAATGGGCTTCGACCCGGAAGCAAATACATTACCAGTCCGACACGTATAACAGTCTCGACAGTTTTCCAAAATAGTTAATCGGACATACCAAACCGACCGATGACAATTGATATAAAAGTCGATCAGGAAATGAAGCATTCAAGGACCACATAAGATTGACCAAATGACAAAACACACGCTTTAGCGAACACATACACTGTAGTCCTTTCGGATAATTTGAATATTAATGGGGAAACTGCTCAAGTTGAGCTGCTTCAGGGAATACATACAAAATCTAGGCCACCCCCGTATTTCACATACAACTACTACCATTCTGGTTAAATTGCACACACTCTTGCTATGTTTTAAATTTTAAAATTGTAAACACATGTTTCGTTTTCACATTCATTTCCAAGTATTCAAGAAAATGTCATGTCAGTATGCCAAATAATTATATTCCCGTAATTCAGTAGTGACCAGTCGACGTCTACAGTCATCAGAAAGGGAAACGTATTCCCGCAATTAAGTGGTTTCAATCGACGTCTACAGTCATCAGAGAGGGAAACGTATTCTCGTAATTTAGTGGTGTTCAATCGACGTCTACAGTCATCAGAAAGGGAAACGTATTCCCGTAATATAGTGGTGTTCAATCGCCGTCTACAGTCATCAGAAAGGGACACGTATTCCCGTAATTTAGTGGTGTTCAATCGCCGTCTACAGTCATCAGAAAGGGAAACGTATTCTCGTAATTTAGTGGTGTTCAATCGACGTCTACAGTCATCAGAAAGGAAAACGTATTCCCGTAATTTAGTGGTGTTCAATCGCCGTCTACAGTCATCAGAAAGGGAAACGTATTCCCGTAATTTAGTGGTGTTTAATCGACATCTACAGTCATCAGAAAGGGAAACGTATTCCCGTAATTCAGTGGTGTTCAATCGACATCTACATTCATCAGAAAGGGAAACGTATTCCCGTAATTTAATAGTGTTCAATCGACAACTACAGTCATAAGAAATGGAAACGTGTGTCCGTAATACAGTGTTGATCAATCGACAAATACAGTCACCAGAAAGGGAAATATATTCCCGTAATTCATTGGTGTTCAATCGACGTCTACAAGCATCGGAGAGGGAAACGTAGTTCCATAGTTCAGTAGTAATCAATCATCTATAGTCGTCAGAGAGGGAGACGCAATTCCGTAATTCAGTATCGATCAATCGACAATTACAGCCATCAGAGAGGGAAACATATTCCCAAAGTTCAGTATTGATCGATCATCTGCAGCCATCAGAGAGGGAAACATATTCCCATAGTTCAGTATTGATCGATCATCTGCAGCCATCAGAGAGGGAAACATATTCCCATAGTTCAGTATTGATCAATCATCTGCAGCCATCAGAGAGGGAAACATATTCCCATAGTTCAGTATTGATCAATCATCTGCAGCCATCAGAGAGGGAAACATATTCCCATAGTTCAGTATTGATCAATCATCTGCAGCCATCAGAGAGGGAAACATATTCCCATAGTTCAGTATTGATCAATCATCTGCAGCCATCAGAGAGGGAAACATATTCCCATAGTTCAGTATTGATCGATCATCTGCAGCCATCAGAGAGGGAAAAGTATTCCACTAATTTAATGGTGTTCAATCGACGTCTACAGTCATCAGAAAGGGAAACATATTCCCGATATTCAGTGATGATCGTATCGACGTCTACAGTCATCAGAGAGGAAAACATGTTCCCTTAATTCGGTGGTGAGTAATCGACGTCTACAGTCATCAACAAGTGAAACATATTGCCGTAATTCAGTTATGATCGTGTCGACATCATTTACATTCATCAGAGAGGGACACACTTTCCCGCAATTCATCGGTGACCAATCGACGTCTACAGTCGTCAGAATGGGAACGATATTTACGTAATGCAGTGTTAAATCGTATCATCGACGTCTACAGTCAACGTTTACAGTCATCAGGAAAGGAAACATATTCCCGTATTTCAGTGGTGCTTTTATCGACGTCTATACAGTCATCAGAAAAGGAAACATATTCCCGTTTTTCAGTACTGACCAACCGACGTCTACAGTCACTAGAAAGGGAAACATATACCTTATCAATCTACGTCTACTTAATCAGATAGGTAAACATATATTCCCGTAATGCAGTGATCAGCAAAATCGATGTTTACCGCTATCAGAGAGGGAAACACATATTACCGCTATACCCTGATCGTCAATCGACATTCGCAGTCGTCTTAGAGGGACACACATTCGAGCAATTCTATGGAAGACGGATGCGGCCATTTCGACTTCGCGACTTTGCGACTTTTCGCCCTGTTAATACAAGGCGAAAAGTCGAAGGCGAAAAGTCGCCAACACGAAAAATCGAAGGCGAAAAGTCGCCAACCCGAAATGTCGAAGGCGAAAAGTCGCAAACCTGCCGTTTTGGACGAAATTTCGACTCGGAAAGTCGCCAATCCGTTATTGTAAAATTTCGGGTTAGTAACAAGGCGAAAACTCGAAGGCGAAAAGTCGAAATGGCCGCATCCGTCGTACATCCGTCGTACATAAATGACTATTGCGAGTGAGTCAACAGACGGGATATATATCTTGAAGTCGAAAAGTCGCCAACACGAAAGTCGCCAACCCGTAAAGTCGAAGGCGAAAGTCGCCATCCCGAAAAGTCGAAATTTTACACTATCGGATTGGCGACTTTGCGAGTCGAAATTTCGTCCAAAACGGCGGGGTTTGCGACTTTTCGCCTTCGACTTTTCGGGTTGGCGACTTTTCGCCTTCGACTTTTCGTGTTGGCGACTTTTCGCCTTCGACTTTTCGCCTTGTATTAACAGGGCGAAAAGTCGCGAAGTCGCGAAGTCGAAATGGCCGCATCCGTCTTCCATACAATTCGGTAGTAATACACGTCTACAGTTGGCACAATAATATATCGCCGTACTTCAGCAGTGATAAATCAATGTACATTACAAATATTAACCAGTCAAGTACAGCATTGATCTAATCGATTGATATACGTCATTATTTTGCACTTAATCAGGTTTGATATGTATTTAATTGTATTCCACGTTGCGTCAAGTATGAGGGCACGCAATCGTTAGAAAAAAAATGTTAAAAAACAAACTCGATGCCGTTAGGAGCTGTCTAATGAAGAAACTTTATTTTCCTCGTCAAATGTATAATAATGGATGTCCGTAAGCCTTATATGGGCGTATTAAAATATTGCAATAAATCTCACAAGAAAAGTATAACGCATGCGTTATATGTAGACGATTTTTAATAATGGGTTAGTTTGTGGAGGCTTTGTTCAAGTCACATACCTGTAGTCGTCGATATGGAGATGACAGGAAGGAAAAGTGAAAAATTAAAAGATACTGTATGAATACAGATAAGTTTTTATTTGGTCTTAGGATTATTATACATGTTAAAGGGAACATATCCAAGTATTTTCAATTAAACGATTTACACCTGAGCCATTACAAAGGGAATTTCGGTGACCATGCTATAAAATAATATAAAAGTCATAGTTACTTAAATTTTACAAGTGATTATCATATGGGCCCTATTAATGTTCATGTTTTAGTTGTATTCATGCTCAAAGCCGCTTCGGAGATGCCGTTAAGGCAATCAGCTTGGCATTTTAAATGAATTACAAATGATCTTATAGAAAATATTTAATATCTTTATTTATTTACTTCATTATAATACTCAAATATAAATGGGTGCCGAAACGTCTAGGGTAAAAATTAAAATAGATGCCGAAATGGTTTGATACCGAAACGTCTAGGTGCCGATTCGTCTAGGTGTCGAAATAGTTTGGTGCCGAAACGTCCTGAATCGATCTTGATCACACAGACGCAAAAACTTGAGAATTGTCTGCATTTATTAATAAGCATTTTTCATGTACTGATCACTTGGACCCTGCTTTAATTAGACTAATACTTAGACTGTAAACATAGTGAACAGTGTAAATATTTGTTTATACATCTTAAATGAAATACATCCCTCATATAATAAAGTAAATAATAATATTATTCGCATTCATTCATTCATTCATTCATTCACATCCATTCATTCTTTCGTTCGTTCGTTCGTTCTTTCGTTCGTTCGTTCGTTCTTTCGTTCGTCTGTCCGTCCGTTCGTTCGTTCGTTCGTTCATTCATTCGTTTCCATTTATGTACGTTTAAACAATGTATATATTATTATTATTATTATTATTATTATTATTATTACAGTATTTTATTTTGTTTTGTATCGCATTTGTACATTTTAAAATAAAGTACTCTATTCGAGGATTCTTATTTGACGTACCTCAGGGTAACTGTCTATCGATCCTCTGAAAATTCGGAACACGGGAGAAAATATAATAGAAATTATACATGGCGGGTTGTTTCTATATGTACATGTTCTTACTTTAAATATGTAGACTTATTTCCTGTTGTAAATGATTTTGTTTCAACACTCTCCCATCGTGATATCTATAATGACATTAACTAACATATTGTTTATTTTGAGTATGTTGTTTTTATATTGCGAAGAGACGGAATAAACGATATATCTCATTTCCCCGTAATGATTCCACAAATAGCCTTTTATTATTTAGGCTAGAAATCTTAGATAAAATAAGACAAATCGGTGAGTTGGAAGGCTTCGGCAATCTTGAGCTCTCAGCTTTCCGTCTAATCGATATCGCCAACAAATAATCGTGACAGTGTCGTGCTCAGCGCAATGCGATGACAACTACTCGTGAACGTGTTGATCATACTGTATTATAAGAATATGTCACGGGTATCCGGTAAAGATCGGGAATTCCAACAAGGGGTATAATTGTGTTTATCGGAACCGAGGCTCAGAACAATTATATCGAGGGTTGGAATTCCCGATCTGAACCGGATATCCTTGATTGATTCCTTTTCTTGCATTTCAGTGTTTTGTGCGTTAACGTCGCCAAAAACTTACGTTTTGCAGGTTTTTTTCTTACTCAAATGACCTCATGCAACTTTCCACGTTATTGACGTCATTGTTGATGGCCGTGACTTTATCTCCCTCCATGTGCAAAGATTAGGATTTCCATCACCCATTTTAAAGCGTATAACCGTATATGGTATGCAAGAAAACAATTTATTTGTTTGTATAGTTTTTTACGTCATTTTTGCAAATTTTAGGCCATATAATTATGACAGTCGACTTTTTTTGTGGTAGACTATTATAGCAGATCACCCTATTTTCCTGAGTATAACCAGTACTGAATATCCCCGCGATGCGTAAGAATCGACACGTTATCATTTACAAATTGAGCTCCCAGTGGGATTCGATCCTGCAGCGGTAAGAGGCGAGAAGTTTACACAACAACGCAACGGTGCTGTTAACCCCTCGACCGTGGAGGCACTTTATAGAAGCATATTAGTCATAAAACAAAAAAGTTTATTTCGTTTGAACGAGGGCTGGCGTGGCGCAGTCGGTAGCGCGGAGGATTTGTAACCGGAGGCACCGGGTTTAAATCCTCCGTGGTGCCACTGAGTTCCGTTGGTGTGTTCTTGGGCAAGACACTTTCCCTTAGCCTCGTCCGTCGGATGGGGACGTAAACCGGGCGGTCCCGTGTATCGGTCTATCCTCCGCACACGTTAAAGAACCATAGGAATCTATTCGATAATAAGAGTAGGGCAGGTTCCCGGATTCCTATGTATCCTTCCCCTCTCTCTGGGGCGGCTCTAAATATGCTATATTTTGTTGATGAGCACATTCGTTTGAACAAAACATGTATTTCTAAGCACATAACTTGTGTGATTCATGAATCTAACCATTTTCAAAACATTTCGTTTATAACAAAATGCATAGTTGATTCCTTGAAAAGGGCCCATTTTACAGCGAAAAGTAAAATACACGCTTTATTTATATAACTGAGATGTATATATAACTGAGATGTATATAACTGAGATGTATATATAACTGAGATGTATATAACTGAGATGCATATAACTGAGATGTATATAACTGAGATGCATATAACTGAGATGTATATAACTGAGATGCATATAACTGAGATGTATATATAACTGAGATGTATATATAACTGAGATGTATATAACTGAGATGTATATATAACTGAGATGTATATATAACTGAGATGTATATATAACTGAGATGTATAAATAACTGAGATGCATATAACTGAGATGTATATAACTGAGATATATATAACTGAGATGTATATAACTGAGATGTATATAACTGAGATGTATATAACTGAGATGTATATATAACTGAGATGTATATAACTGAGATGTATATATAACTGAGATGTATATATAACTGAGATGTATATATAACTGAGATGTATATAACTGAGATGTATATATAACTGAGATGCATATAACTGAGATGCATATAACTGAGATGTATATATAACTGAGATGTATATAACTGAGATGTATATATAACTGAGATGTATATAACTGAGATGTATATATAACTGAGATGTATATATAACTGAGATGTATAAATAACTGAGATGCATATAACTGAGATGTATATAACTGAGATGTATATAACTGAGATGTATATAACTGAGATGCATATATAACTGAGATGCATATATAACTGAGATGTATATAACTGAGATGTATATATAACTGAGATGTATATAACTGAGATGCATATAACTGAGATGTATATAACTGAGATGCATATAACTGAGATGTATATATAACTGAGATGTATATATAACTGAGATGTATATAACTGAGATGTATATAACTGAGATGTATATATAACTGAGATGTATATAACTGAGATGTATATATAACTGAGATGTATATATAACTGAGATGTATATATAACTGAGATGTATATATAACTGAGATGTATATAACTGAGATGTATATATAACTGAGATGCATATAACTGAGATGCATATAACTGAGATGTATATATAACTGAGATGTATATAACTGAGATGTATATATAACTGAGATGTATATAACTGAGATGTATATATAACTGAGATGTATATATAACTGAGATGTATAAATAACTGAGATGCATATAACTGAGATGTATATAACTGAGATGTATATAACTGAGATGTATATAACTGAGATGCATATATAACTGAGATGCATATATAACTGAGATGTATATAACTGAGATGTATATATAACTGAGATGTATATAACTGAGATGCATATAACTGAGATGTATATAACTGAGATGCATATAACTGAGATGTATATATAACTGAGATGTATATATAACTGAGATGTATATAACTGAGATGTATATAACTGAGATGTATATATAACTGAGATGTATATAACTGAGATGTATATATAACTGAGATGTATATATAACTGAGATGTATAAATAACTGAGATGCATATAACTGAGATGTATATAACTGAGATGTATATAACTGAGATGCATATAACTGAGATGTATATATAACTGAGATGTATACAACTGAGATGTATATAACTGAGATGTATGTATAACTGAGATGTATATATAACTGTAACTGAGATGTATATATAACTGAGATGCATATATAACTGAGATGTATATATAACTGAGATGCATATATAACTGAGATGTATATAACTGAGATGTATATAACTGAGATGTATATAACTGAGATGCATATAACTGAGATGTATATAACTGAGATGTATATATAACTGAGATGTATATAACTGAGATGTATATATAACTGAGATGCATATATAACTGAGATGTATATAACTGAGATGTATATATAACTGAGATGCATATATAACTGAGATGTATATATAACTGAGATGCATATATAACTGAGATGTATATAACTGAGATGTATATAACTGAGATATATATAACTGAGATGTATATAACTGAGATGTATATAACTGAGATGTATATATAACTGAGATGTATATAACTGAGATGTATATATAACTGAGATGTATATAACTGAGATGTATATATATAACTGAGATGTATATAACTGAGATGTATATATAACTGAGATGTATATAACTGAGATGTATATATAACTGAGATGTATATAACTGAGATGTATATAACTGAGATGTATATATAACTGAGATGTATATAACTGAGATGTATATATAACTGAGATGTATATAACTGAGATGTATATATAACTGAGATGTATATAACTGAGATGTATATATAACTGAGATGTATATATAACTGAGATGCATATAACTGAGATGTATATATAACTGAGATGTATATAACTGAGATGTATATAACTGAGATGTATATAACTGAGATGTATATAACTGAGATGTATATAACTGAGATGTATATATAACTGAGATGTATATAACTGAGATGTATATAACTGAGATGTATATATAACTGAGATGCATATAACTGAGATGTATATATAACTGAGATGTATATAACTGAGATGTATATAACTGAGATGTATATATAACTGAGATGCATATAACTGAGATGTATATAACTGAGATGTATATAACTGATATGTATACAACTGAGATGTATAAAACTGAGATGTATATATAACTGAGATGTATATAATTGAGATGTATATATAACTGAGATGTATACAACTGAGATGTATATAATTGAGATGTATATATAACTGAGATGTATACAACTGAGATGTATAAATAACTGAGATGTATACAACTGAGATGTATATAATTGAGATGTATATATAACTGAGATGTATACAACTGAGATGTATAAATAACTGAGATGTATACAACTGAGATGTATATATAACTGAGATGTATATATAACTGAGATGTATATAACTGAGATGTATATAACTGAGATGTATATATGCAGAATCAATGTTCTTAGCAACATGCTTGTTTTCGCCTATATAACTTTTGTGATGGCTGCCTATTTCAAAATGATATAATAGAAATGAAATATAGCTGATAAGTATGCTTTGCGATACAAATGTTGGCTAAGGATATGCTTCAATGTGTGCTTGATTTAATTTATACCACTTTCTGATTCGTACCTGATCAATATTCCGTGTGAAAATTACATTTAAATTTTAAAATACTAAATTTACTACAGAATTCCAATATCCTTGAAAATCCCTTCAAACATATCAAAAATAATAGTAATGCTTGCAGTAATTAAGCCATCAATCCTATCGAATAATTCCCCAAATGTGTATACCTGTGCTTGTTTGCTTTCTGGCTTCGTCTCAATATTTCCGCTATATCTGTAGGGTCTATAACACTGTCGCGACCAAGGTTAATTGTTTGTCCATTGTCCTTCACTTCCTCATCGAGGCTCAGACAATCCAAAGACCTTCTCCGTAGGTCCACATTACTGTGCTGGTTACCGGTGAGACCACTTTGGACATACAGCCCCATTGTTTTCCTTGTGTGTTTATTTTATTTATTTTTAAATTAAAACTAAATATCGTTTTTATCGTAATAACTTCACCATTGACAAGACTTAAATAAATCTGATGTAATTATAAATGAAAACAATAACAGACAAAAAATCTCTGGTAGTGTCCGTCTTATATGGTTCCATCCGTGTTCCGAACCGTAAATATTGAGGGAAAGTACACGATAGCTTGAAAATTCGTCGTTTTCGAACAATAGAGCAATAAAATGATCTGGTTTTACAGCTTGAGAGACGGTTATGAATTTATTGTAGGACGAGCTCAAATATCCGTATATAAATTTAGCGTATTCCATAAATTAAATTCAATATCTGATATACATGTTGATCGTGAATGTTTTGTAAAAATTACAGCGAGGGCAGATAAAGCAGAGCAAGTACCTGTATGCCCTGTGTACGAATGTTTATCTCAGGTTTAAACGTCATTTCATTATTTTCAGGTAAATATATTGCTGCCCAAATCGAAAGTCTGATTGTTTGGAATTTAACGTCATGTTCAGCAAAATATTGGCTATATTTGACGGTCGATTTGTTCGTGGTGGAAGCAGATTGTTTGGAGTTTTACGTCATGTTCAGCAAAATATTGGCTATATTTGACGGTCAATTTGTTCGTGGTGGAAGCAAACCTACCACTTTTTCCTGGGTATAACCAGTACTGTATACCTCCCGCCAAGAACCAGTACTGTATACCTCCCGCCAACAGTAAAAGTCAACACGTTCTCACTCACAAGTTGAGCTCCCAGTGGGATTCGAACTCGCAGCGGTGAGAGAACGTCTGAAATACAGTAATGGCGCAATATAGAAAACAAATAATAATATGCCAAAAACTATTTGCTTTATACTATTCTCATAAATAATATTAATGAGTGAACTCATTGAAGTTATACAGAAAAACTAACGGGATTGCCATTAATGTCCCTTTAATAAATAACAATACGAAGAAGACATTTTATTTACAAATTTGCATTATAATTAACGTAAAGAGAAAAATCATGATGAATAGTTGGAAACACGAGTTATTGAATATACAAATCGGACGGTATCTTTATTTATTGATGCTCCGATACTGAATGACAAGAATAAGGTAGTCATACAAGCTGAGCGTCTTAAAGAGGCAATAACTCTTGTACAAGTGGACGTGATACATATATTTACAACTTAATTATACTCCGAGTGCTGATGTCCTCAACATCTAGGGAAGGGACAGTTCACGGTGTTGCGTCGGGATTTATTATCGTCGTCCAACAAACTGTAGTACATAATTGATTACGAAGTTGGTAGATTTTGTGTATTTGAATGAATTTTTAACTTTAATAGTATGATATTACAGATATGTTACAATATACATATTAAAGGGATACATGACAATCATGTTCTTGTTTTAAAATTCGCGGCGTCCCGTCAGTTTTTGCTACTAATTTACATATTGTAAAATCATTATTCATAACTATGTAACATGTTCAAAGGAAATTATTTTTACATATTGCTAATTGATGAATATAATGCACCAAGAATATATTAAAACCTGTGGTAGAAATATGAAGACAAAAATCAAAACTCAAAATCGTATTTAATTATATGAAAACAGTTTTAAAGTTAAAGTGATATTCGATTAATAAATCTAGGTGATAAGTTGGATGCTTGATAAATAATTCAAGATTGCCATATGTCCCTTTAACATCACAATATTACTCGAACATATCCAAAATGGATTGAGCTTCCAGTAATTACAAAATAATTTACAGTTCTCTACATAAATGAATAGTCTTTATTATTATATATCATTTTAAATACGTATTTTTCATTGGCTAAAAGGCAGTCACGTGTAAGTCATTAGTATACTATCCGGTTCAATCTGGTTTTGCGGTCAATAGTCCTTTTTTGCAGATCAATAGTCGGAGAATGACGTTACGCTTTCCCCATGACGTGACGTCATGCATAAAAACAAGTAAGCAAAAAGTAAGCAAACTAATGGAGTTTATACGATTCAATATAATAAAACAACTATCTACTTCTGTTTCAGTAAATAGTTAAAAACTATTCATCCTCGGGAATGACTATTGACCTCAAGAGTAAACTACTGACCTCGACTTCGTCTCGGTCATAGTTTACTGCTTCGGGTCAATCGTCACTCTCTTGGATGAATAGTTTTAAACCATTGACCTCAACAGAAGTAGATAGTTGTATACTCATTTTAATGAACCGTGGTATACATTTGATAATTATATGAATAACACATACATGAGAGGGTGATAGTAAGAATGTTCACCCTGAGGATATGATTATCGCCCGAGTCGAAGCCGAGACTATCACCCTCTCATGAATGTGATATGTAGTTTATTATATCGAAAAACACTCGGGAAAAAATAAAATTCATTTTCAGTACAGATTTCACTTTGTCTGATAGACTGCTTTACTGTTTGTTTGAGTGAGACGTGAGAAGCAGTGTATTTGACGAAACCATTTTTTTTTTCAGAACGTTGCTATGAAAGTTACATCGTTGAACTGGAAATAACATAACTGAGAAAATGAGTGGTAGTTTATTGAAATCGGTCAAGTTCTTTTGAAGTTATGATTAGTTAAAAAGAGCAAATTTCACCATACTGACCCGATGACGTCACCGAAACAACGCGCATCAAAGCTGCGCATGTGATACTTGTTTCACTATCACCCTGTACTATCACCCTCACGTAAGATAGTAAGAAGTTACACATTGTTGTCTATGGGGATTTACATGGGCGTTTTATGTGAGGTACAATAAACATAAATATCACATTCATGAGAGAGTGATATTAGAATATGTTCACCCTGAGGATATGATTATCACCCGTGGCAAAAATAAAGTTCATTTTCAGTACAGATTTTTTTTGATTTTTTTTCAAAAACAACTGGCTGTAAAAGTTATATTGGATTGGAAATAACGTAACTAAGAAAATGAGTGGTAGTTTATTGAAAATCGAGTAAAGTATTTTTGAAGTTATGATGAGTTACAAATAGGAAATTTCACCATACTGAGACGATGACGTCACCGAAACAATACGCACGCTAACGCGCATCAAAGCTGCGCATGTGGTAGTTTTTTTTCTTTCACTCTGCGATTTACTATCACCCTGTACTAGCACCCTCGCCTCAGATAGTAAGAAATTACACATTGTTGTCTGAGGGGATTTAGCAAGGGAATATTATGTGAGGTATAAATAATACCTCATACTGTTGTAATAATACCGCATACTGATTTGTGTAGCCGAAACACTGGCACATGTGAAATTCACAACAGCCACAGAGTTCACTATAAAAACCGAAAATAAAATCAAGAGGTCGAACAAAAGGTTAGCGTTCACTAAAACAGCAAGTAAAAATGATTTCATAAAACAAATTACATTGATAGTTTCAACAATATAAATTATAATTGAAAATACAAACACACTACAACAACGGATGTATAACAAACTTCGATTATACATTGATATAATTGTATATACTGCGCACTTAATTCCATGTAATATTCCAGAGAAATTCCAATTTAATTAGTAACAAAAGGGTTGTAGATAGTTAGAGAAAGGACAAACTGTGTTGCTGTAGACATTTTAAATCCCAGTACACTTTGTAACACAAAATAAATACTATTTTGAAGTTTCGCTTTAAATATTTTAGCAGTTTCGGTACTGTATTCAATGTAAAGAGATTGAAAACGTTTGCTCAATTACTTGAGCCAAACGCGTATTCTATCAATAATAATAACACTTTGAGGGGATAACATTTGGCGTGTTATGTGTTGTGTTAGTTTTTTTCCTAATGGAAAGTGTCTAATGTAGTTTTTTCCTAATGGAAAAGTCTAATGTAGCACATGTACCATTCGATAACAACAGCATATTTTACATATATTATAGCGGAAATTCCCCAAGTTGCTGGTTCTTTTTCTCATTACGTGGTCCCAGTATTACAAACATATATTGAACGTGAGGTGTGTACTAAGTACATTGACAAAGATAGAACAATGCAATGTGTATGTTATGTACATATATATACATATTGAAATATCATGAAGAACGTTAAAGCATATAGATTGTGCAAAAGATGGTGTAGTATTTTACTTTAAGTGAGATTTACAGTACATTTTTATGACGTATTAACTATGTTTTGTCGAATAATTGTCGCTTGATATACAAATTGACAAAGTTTTGAGATATCAGAAAAACCAACAGACTGCATTAGCTCTATAAATTTAAAAACGCCTGGTCTAACACAAAGTAACGTGAT
>JAWPHD010013036.1:0-17500 GCA_037043455.1 Cyrtodaria siliqua
ATGGCATTGTCTGCACTGTAGCCTATGTAAGTAAATACACTTTTAATTTCTGTATGACAAGTGTTTAACGTTGAAACATATAAAACGGTGGTGGTTCATATATATTAACTTAATTCTGATAATTTTTTAGAACACATGAGTGATGAATAATTGATGAAAATGTAAGCCTTGAAAATCTACTATTTGTTCATGAATGCCACCTGTGACTTACATTTTGGACAGTATCATCTTCTGGAAAGCACCACTTTCAATTCCAGTTGTGTTTTAAGTAAAATGTTATGGAATGCTGACATTGTTAGCATTGAGAAAGTTGGACAGAGTTATTAATATTAAAAACAAATGAAACAATATCATATATGACTTGTTTTTTTCAGGTCTGCTAAGTTAGCTAGAGGCAGTGTGCAGTATTACCACAGCCAGATTCAAGTCAAGTTCCCCAGTCTCACAGTATAACTACATCAAGAGCCGTGTATAAGCCAGTATGTAGGTAAGCGCAGCTTCAAAAAATCTATGAATTTATCAATGTATGTTCTTTGCAAAATATGTGGCATTGTGCACCAGTCCTGCACTTAGTCTCAGACTTTTTATACTAAAAATAAAAATGGTTTTACAGCACATCGACACATAAATAGGTCATATTGTGCTTAGTACATATGTAAAATTAAACAAACAAAATAAATAGGTCCTTGTTTTACATCTAAATTATTAAACTTAACCAAGACCCCGACTTAACATAATGTGCTGGCATGGCCCAGCAATAGCATGGTGGACGATAGCAATCTGGAGCTTCCGGTTCAAGTCACACATGCACCACTGAGTTACTGTGTTTTCGCGCAATACATCTTCCCTCAGCCTTGTTTGTTCCTCAGCCTCTTTTGTTTGATTGGGATTGAAACTGGGGAGTCTATCCTCCAAGCACGATAAACAACCATAGAAATTATTAATATATACATTAGTAAGAGTAAGACAAGTTCTCGAATTCCTATGTGTCATTTGGGGCGGCTCTACATAAGGTATACCGGTAATAAATGTGTTGATTTAGCAGAAAACGATTATTTTTAATGTATCGTACATGTAAAAAAAGTTCTATAATCACTATTCATTTACATATTTCAATTCTACAACTTGTTACCTATTTAAGTTGAAACAAAATATCATGAATGTCATTTTTATTTTCAGAGCCTGGAGTCCTGAGATGCTGGGAGTTAGCTGAAAATAGTTAGTGAAGTCCCAATATATATGGGAGGATTTTATTGAAACAAGTAGTCACATATAACTTTTTACAACATTAACAACAGAATCAGAAATACTTAAACGAACAAGAATAGTATATAATGACAAGATGGTGTACAATATTTTTTTAATTTTTTTTTTTATGAATCGTGAATCAGCAATACCTCATACGGATAGTACTAGCATCAACTTCAAGAAAAATATGTCTAGTAAGAGGATCACCAGTTCAGCCAGCACAATATCATATCAACATGCATATCCGACTGTTGACACAAGGTGGATCGTTGGCGACATTAACTGGACAGTTCATTGGAGTGGCTCAAAATAAGGGCTAATATGAAAATATAAATGTGTTTCTGTTAATCTGACCGGCCGTGCCCAATTTATTTATTGGATTAAAATGTTTTCTGAATTTTATTGGATTATATAAAAGTTTGTGGAATAACAGATGGCAGGAGGTGTATATTACCGGTTATACCCAGAAGAAAAGTGAGTGGTCTTCCTCACCAAAAAAATAACAAACAGATACATGTATATATATATAACCCCACATATGTTCAAAATGACTTGCACCATATAAACAATACGGGCTGAGAGGTGCGCATATAAAAGGGACATGCAGCAATCTTTTTTTTTTAAACTCCAAAATATTATAACTTATAATTTATATGCAAGCGGGTGTAAAGTGAAAATAAATTATTGATTAATCAATCGAGGTGCACATTTTAATGCTCGATAAAAACTTGATAAATGCTGTGTGTCCCTTTAATAAATAAAAACAATTATTGTATGATGCAATTTAATTTGTTATGTAATACCCTTTATATTTGGGATGTTTTGATGTAAATATTTGAAATAAAATGTTTTAAATCAAATAAATAATTCATTGTGATATCTGACTTGTTACATATTTTTTACTTAGTCATGAAAGATAATATTTAAGGCCTTAATATGTACCTTAAATGTTTATTGTTTACCATTGAATGGTGAGGCGGCATATGGTGTTAGTTATCTGTGCGTCTATATCCTTCCACAGTTTTTAACCAATCTTTTCGAAACTTTACATGATCTTTATCTATGATGTCTAGAGGAGCATATCGATTTTGCATCAAAATAAAATTTATTTATGAATATATATATTCTTGCATAGTACAATTTTCCATGGATTGTTTTCAGTGCGTTCATTCAAGTCCCATGGACATATTGAGTTATGGAGATGTTCGGTTGCCTTTTTATATTTGTATACATTCTCATCTTCACCTCCCACCGCTGCGGGTTCAATTCCCACTGGGAGCTCAACTTGTAGGTGAGAAAGTGCCGATTCTTACAGATAGCAGTAAGTACACAGTACTGGTTCTACCCAGGAAATATGGCCTAAAATGTGCTGTAATGACATAAAACACAATTTAAAATGGCCTTCTTTATTTTCCTTCGATGCTATCAGTATAAGTATTACGACAGTGTTTCTGTCTGATAAAAAATTCATCTTAGGTTTCAACCGACAAATGGCCTATATTTAAACTAATACAAGTAAGATGGGGCCCTCAAACCCTTTTATGTGTGGGTGATATATTCCACGGTTGATTCATGATACTAGCATGGGACAGCTATAGTACATATGACAGTGCTGAGTGCAGTTGCGGATAAATTGAATTGAATATTAAACGGCTCATCAACACAGTACAGGTTATTTAGAGCCGCCCCAGAGAGAGGGGAAGGATACATAGGAATCCGGGAACCGTGCCCTACTCTTATTATCGAACAGATTCCTATGGTTCTTTAACATGCTCGGATGATAGACCTATACGCGGGACCACCCTGTTTACGTCCCCATCTGACGGACGAGGCTAAGGGAATGTGTCTTGCCCAAGAACACACCGACAAAACTCAGTGGCACCACCTCCGGTTACAAATCCGCTGCGCTACTGACTGCGCCAAGTTGCGGATGAAAATTAGACACTGGACAGTCTAGTCAAAAACACAGCAGCAAATATATTATCTGAATATTTTAAGAATGTATGCTTGGAAGAGCTTTCAAAAACAGACTTTCATGATTTTAGTTGGGGTGGGATGGGGCGCATCCTTTTAAATCTCAGCTCAGATGCCCTCACCCTCCTTCTCTCCATCCCAACTCCCATCTTGAACAGTAGCGATTGTTACGTAAACTTTCCACATATGAGAGGGTGCCCAATACTACCCGCTCCATCGAATACGCGCCTGCAGTTCTTGCGAGGTCAGTCGAGTCAAAATTACAGTTAAATCAAACAATTCGTATTTTCGTGTACTTTTGATAAAGAAATAACATGCTTTTCGTGATATGCAGCAAAATTCGTGTAATGTGTGAGCTAAAACAACAATTCAAGTATCTCCTCGTACTATATTTAACAAAAATCACACGGTTGTTGTCATTTTAATCGTATTCTAAAAATGGCATCTTTTAGAGTTATCGCCCCTCGCTTCGACATTTTTCAAGGCGGGTCTGCATTTATCACGCAGTAAAGCTTCTAAAAAAAAAGTCGGTACAGCCGAAAATCACGAAACCTAAAGGGGAAATGAAATTTCATGATCAAAAATTGTCACAATTTTCCAAATTATGTGTTTTAAAAAATTCAAAATGGCGGACATTTTTTTTTTTTGACGTTGCCGAAAGATGACGTACTACTTTTCGTTGTCAAGTGTGGTGTGTGTGTGTGTGTGTGTAATTCTAAGGTTTATAGTCCGTCCGCCAACGAACACGTCAGGGTATACCTGACGCGATGGGCACAATAGAGTCTGGACTTTTAAAGGTGTAATTTTGAATTTTGAAGCTGATCTAGACCTTGCCAACAGGTCTGTTTAATGCCTAAATATGTGCTAAAAACGGTGTCAACAACAGCGGCAAGCGTGGTTGCGATATTTGAAAGATGTATGAAAATATCAAGGCTGCTCCCGTACTGTATATTTAATGTTGTGACAGACAAATTTTACTTTTTAACAAAGTAAATCCCAAAATGTGACGTTTCGGCCCCAAACAGTTTGTTCGGTCTCAAACAGGTCGTTCCATATAATAACTGATAGTTTCGAAGCATTTGTTGCGTTTTCCAAATATATACTTTAATATTACGGTTGACTTGAAGGGAAAAGAGGAAGATATATTAGAATTAGAATTCTATTCAGGAACGTCTATTAAACGTTCCTGTTCTATTATATTCTAGGAGTGATTGTTTACTGTTTTGTCAGTCGAGAGTGATATGTCAGGTGCATGCATATAGGAACTTGATATTTTATCAGTAAATCACTTAATAAAACACTAAGCAAAGAAATATATGATTCACGAAGTCCATACTGACGTCCATGGTTCTTGATATATTGTTAATGTATGCTTATATGGTCTGCAAGTATATATTTGTTCTTCAGTTCGCAGACAAACCCTTTGACATCGTTGAAAAAATATCATCTAGTGAAAACATTCCAGATATCCCAGATATCATCAGGGAATACTTACTCCTGATATCATATATTTAATATAAAAAAATATGAAAAGAGTTTATTTAACACTACAACTATGTGATGAATGATTACATCAAATGTGGTATACCAGTCTTTTCTAGAGGCATCAAACATTTTTAAAATTTTCCAATTCATGATAAAAATGTCAAATCACGCAATATATGGTGTTAGCACTGTGTTTTTCAGGTCTTACGTTTAAATTGGTTATATAATTTGAATGGAAATGTCGTAAATTTTTTTAATTAACCCGGTGCATAACCTAGGATAGCACTAGTCCTTCATATTAAGACTTCGCACTTCGCATTTTGTATATTTCACATTTCTTGTCTCATTTTTTCTTTTGATTTTTTAACATTTTTTTGCATTTTGCCTAAACGTAAACAGCAGTCAGTATGAAAAAATAAACATCACAATAATGAAGATTAAACGTGAAAAAAACTGCTGTATGAATTGTTATAACCTTCCATTCTTAGCATTGATCTCAGCTCTCCGAAGCGTCCAGTGAAACCTAGCGATTATTTTTCAACATTTCAATTAAAGAGAATCCCAGTTAACATGATAATACATATAATAACAGTCGCGAAAGAAAAGAATGTAGTCAGAAGGGTTTATGGATGTGTAAACGTCTTGAAAATGAAAATGCTTCAAACTGTGTTAATGGTTAACAACGTTGCGTTGTAAACCTTCGACTCTCGCCGCTGCGAATCCCACTGGGAGCTCAACTTGTGAGGAAGTGTCGATTCTTACGGATGGCGGGAGGTGTACAGTACTGGTTCTACCCAGAAAAAGTGGGTGGTCTGCCTACACCACAAAAACTCGGCCGTCATATATAACACTACAAGTGTTGAAAATGACGTAAAACACCGTACAAACAAACAAATCATCAGCGGCCTCGGTAGCTCAGTGGATAAGGCCTATGTTTTAGAGCTACAGACCTCATGTCTGATGGGAAATCTCATCTCGTGAGGTTGCTGTCCCAATATAATCTAATGATTTTTACGATGTGTTAACGGTAACACTGTATTTCATTCATTCATTCACTCATTCATTCATTCAATCTTTCTTCATCACAATGAACATGTTTAATAATATGAAATTGGTCTATTGTCTATTTACAGTAACTGTAATTATCATTTATATGATGATTAAGTTTATCAAAAGTGTTTGTATGTACAGCTATTAAAGTAAGTGTGCCAGGTTCCCAACAGGAACCTGGATCTCTTATTTTTCTTCAGGGAAATGCATGCTTCCTTACACTACATAGATGTGTCCCAATAAATCGCAGTATATATGTGTTGCGTCCCTTTTGTTGTGAACCGCCATTTAGGGACATAATTGACAGCTGGAGCTTCGTCGGGGCATTATTGACAGGAGGGGCTTAAACAACAGCGAGTGATTTGAACCCTACTGAATAACGCAAACCAATGTACAAAAGCCTTAAAACATAATTATAATAAACTTCCATTCTTGGCGTAGCTCTAAAAGCATTGAATCAAAGCACCAACACAACCTGTGGGTAATTCTTAAAATATTCCAACATTTTAGTTAAAGACTTAAGTTAATAAGTATCAAATAGTATAACTGCTGTGAAATAAAATATGGAAAATGTAGCTGGAAGAGTTTATGGATGTGTAAACTTCTTGAAAACTATGACAAATGATATGTTCATCCTTGGTATACTTGAAACTGCAATCTATAGTGACCGATGCGTCGAGCGATCCTTGACATCTCCTTCCACGTGGGTTTGATTCTCTTGCTTCATCACACTATGTAACAGGTTTAATATAAACAATATTTACTCATTTCATCTGAGGTTGCTGTCTAAATATAACATAATATGATGTCTCAACGGGACGTAGAACCTCATTTCATTCATTCATAATTGCAATGAACACATGTATAATAATATGAAATGAGTAATACTATAAGTATGTGAATAATTTCAGCAAATGTTTCTATGTACAGTTTTGTATGTACAGCTCAGTAAATGTGCCAGGTCTCTGCCAGGATTCGAACCTGGATCTTTTTTCTTGAAAGAAAGCATGCTTCCTTACACTACAGAGATGCATCCCAACAACACAATTGTGTGTACAAAAACTAGCCAAAATTACAAGTAACTTAAAGAAACTAATATAACCCGCCAAATAAAAGCAACCGAGGCTGGATGTTAGGCGATATCAGAAGTTGAGGAATACACTAATCTTGGAATTATTTGTGATAAATACTTAAGCATCGAACACTCTGTACGCGAGTCGAACACTCTGTACGCCAATCGAACACTCTGTACGCCAATCGAACACTCTGTACGGGAGTCGAACACTCTGTACGCCAATCGAACACTCTGTAGCGAGTCGAACACTCTGTACGCCAATCGAACACTCTGTAGGCCAATCGAACACGTAGGCCAATCGAACACTCTGTAGGCCAATCGAACAATCTGTACGTCAAACGAACACTCTGTAGGCCAATCGAACACTCTGTAGGCCAATCGAACTCTCTGTAGGCCAATCGAACACTGTAGGCCAATCGAACACTCTGTAGGCCAATCGAACACTCTGTACGCCAATCGAACACTCTGTAGGCCAATCGAACACTCTGTAGGCCAATCGAACAAGAAAGTAAGAGGTTCTTTAAGACCCGTTAATAGCGATATTCGTCCTAAGGGGCTTGATCCCTTAACGTCTCTTACGATTTATAAATCGGTTGTTCTTTCAAAATCCCTGTTCGGGTGTGAATTATGGAACGCGTTATCGATATCTGACTTTGAATAATCATTTGGATCGAGGGCCCCGATTTTGTATTAAAGTTATAGAGAATTTACATACATTGATATTTGTTAAGTTCAATGGACTGTCTGCACAGCAGATGATATGTGTAAGTAGTTGAAGTACTAGTATCATGTGATAGCTAATCATACAAGAGTGATAATCTATATTTCTGTTTTGAACAGACATTGGCGTGTAAGGATCATCTTTATCTATTGACCTCTCTTGTAAATGCTGTGTTCCTGACGACTATAATAGCGTATTTCTACGACACATACATTAGTGAACAAAGACGTGATTCATGGTTACTAGTGACAATATATGGAACATCGGTGGAGTTTGGCTTCAATGGAGCAATTTACAGAAACCAGTCCTTACCACCACCAGCAGAGTCCACGGTCTACTGATTTGCCATGTATACTGAGTTGATTAAAACTGGCTTGCAAATCACACCCATATTGTCTTGTTTATTTTATTTTCAGTCATTCAATATTAAATACTAATATGAATAAGGCACTGCCTCATGGCGAGCGTCGGTTTAAGTAAATAAAATGGTTAAATTGTGTAATATTACTCATACTGTAATAACTTATAACATAGGGATTTGCTCCGTTCTATTCACATACAAACTTTGCTATCATCACATAAAAAAAAATAATTCAACAAACTATTTTTTTGTGAGAGGAAGATAATATGAAACATTTTAGATAAACTTTCTTCTATGAACATATCCAGAACAAAACAATATTGAAAAAGTTAAAATTTAGAAATGTTGTTTTCAAAAATAAAATTAAAAATAAAATAATAATAAAAAAATAATAATAATAATAATTGTGAAGCAAATCGGCCACAGTTGTGAAAAAAATGACTTGATTTGTGAAGTCATCAGATTTCGGTCCCTTTTATAGAAGGGAAAAAGCCCTGGTTGAAAGCTTTCACTTGTGCACTTGTGTCAGGTGAACTTGAACATGGATATACAGGTACTCGTAAATTGGATTTACGACATGTTTTTAATCGATCTATGACTTGAATAAGCATGATCAGTATAATTATGCATGCATACTTTTTCATCAGACTTCTCAGGATGATCCAATCTATTTCTATTTCCTAAATGTAAATACCTTTAGTTAGCAGCAGTGAGCAGGTAGGAAGGAATAGGAATGATCACTAATGTGTTCTATGTTTTGAATTGTTTCATGTGAATAAGGATCAGTTTGAACATCTGGATGTGTACTATGGCTCGGTGCAAGTACAGTCAACACGTGTGTTCAATGACTCAATTGTCTGTTCACGTGCATTGCTTACACATGGTTTGTTTAAAAGAAAGTGATTATTATGAAGTAGTATTTGAGCATATATATATGGCACATTATACAGCGTGTAAAATGTTCCTGGAAATGTAAACTTTTTTTCTTTTTTCTTCTTCTTTTTTTCATTGTCTGAGTTGACCATTCGAATCTGTATAGAAGTGTATGTCAAAGCACTGTTAACCAGTGGGAAAGCTGGGAAACAAAAGTCAAACTATTACAAGGTGAATATAAAAGTATGTCTTACAAGAATGAATGACCTGTACAATATCTGAATATTGGTTTGCTAAATGGCAACTGATGGGCAAGTGCCTGTGAAATAAAAGCATGCGCTAAAGTTCTCAATTGCCGGAAGATAAACAAGAAGGGAAAAACACTTACATGTTAAATCCACATGAACCAAATGGCCCTTTTACAAGGACTATTGACATTTTGTTGGAAAATAATAGGTTTAATTTATGTAAATAAGTCTCAGCATACTGCCCAATTATCGTGAATATTCATTAAAAAAAAGATAATGATAGTATAAATCACCGACCATAGTAAATACATAAATATTGCGGTCTCCGTTTTATTGATTTGATTAAGAGGTTCTTTTGATCTGACTTAGATCGATTTTTATATCTATATTTAGCCTCATCCTAATAGGTTTGGTTGATCTGATTTTAAAAGCCTCTGACATCCTGAGATGTTTGGTTGATCTGATTTTAAAAGCCTCTAACATCCTAAGAGGTTTGATTGATCTGATTAAGCATCATCCAAATAAGAGTTTTTGATTGATTTGACTTAGTCACATCCTAAGAGGTTAATAACTGGGGTAGTCCTTGTGAATTGACCAGATTTACAGCTTGAGGTCCTCATATCGCTAACATTGTCCATTATAACAAAGATGCACACATACACCCGTTAATGACTTGTTTATAACATGTGTGATCAAAACAATATTATTTTTAGACATAGGCCCCTACCTAAATTACGCAAAGTAATACTAGACTATTTATTTACTTCTGTATTTTTATGTTTCATCTACAAGAATAAAAGCATAACGTTAATATACACCAGTCATTGTCTCCGTGGCCGAGTGGTTAACAACGTTGCTTTGTAAACCTTCTCGCCTCTCACCGCTACAGGCTCGAATCCCACTGGGAGTTCGATTTGTGAGGATGTGTCGATTCTTACGGATGGCGAGAGGTGTACAGTGCTGGTTCTACCCAGGACAAGTGGGTGGTCTTCCTCCACCACCCAAAAATCCACCGTCATATATAACCTTACATGTGTTGAGGACAAGTGGGTGGTCTGCCTCCACCACCCAAAAATCCACCGTCATATATAACCTTACATGTGTTGAAAGTGACGTAAAACACCATACAAACAAACAAACAAATCATTGCAGATGTGTCATTTGAAATAATAATTTCGTTTAATACCTTGTTCCCAAGTCACCACTCTCTAAATCCCTTCTTGAAATTAAAATTGCGCTGAACGTCACTGACTGACGTAATCATCATTGAAAAGTGTCATAATGGTGACGTATTATTACGTCTATGTACAGTACAGTTCAGTACATGCTTGACCTTGTCTACAAAAAACAAAACAGGTTTACGTTTTGTCGTTTGTGCTTTTAAGTAAAAAGAAAGGATATTTCAATAAGTGTAATTGAGACTTAAATGGCGCAGTAGGTTGTTAAATACAATTTGAACAAAAAACTGACACAGTTCAGAGATTTATTAGGTAGGATGTTCAGCTCTTAGCCAGCTTTCTCAGTCCTTTTGTCATATTGTATTTTCAATAAATTGGAGTGCTTTCACGTGAAAATCACCGCATGCCATTTTTTTTAATAATACATAGATCTACTGTAGATCATATTACTGTGAATGTAATGCAAGTGATGGTGCTTAATTGGAAAATAAAAGTTATTTTATTCTATTTTAAGCCAGAGAACCAGGCTATCTAATTCTTTATTGTTTAAATAATAAATGACATATTCACTTTTATTTAAACGTAATCAAGCATTAAATCGTTGATTTTTTTTTTAACAAATTAGATTGTAAAAAATAAATCTGTTGCATTGAATGGACTGAGCCTGTGCAAACACTGAATAGAATAGAAGAGACGGGAAATGTATGTTATATTCAATGCACAAAGACCTCGCTTCGCTCGGCGAAATTAGCTGTAAAACGTCCCATCGATCTATGTTATCTCGGTGTAATTAGCTTTATTTTCTTTCGAATAACACCTCGCTTCGCTCGGCGTTCATGTGAGGTTATAACGACGTGCTAGAAATACGATTTACCGAGCACCGTTTCCCACAATGCAACTTTACGGGCAGGTAACTCTAGCTGTTTGACGAAGATTTTTATTGCCTTAGTATGGCAATTTTTTTACACGATTTCAGAAAATCAACATCGCGTTAACCGTAAGAGCTTACGCTCGCGATTAATATGAAATAGGTTAAACCTATAGGGCGAGCACAGTTCATGTTTGATTGTGCCGCTGCGTATGTGTGCACCGGTATGTGCAAGTCTAGCTGCGAGTATCGTAGCTCTTATGGCGTGTACCTATACCATGGTAGGTACATACCACCATAAGAGCCATGATTCTCATGTCTAGTGCAAGTCTACCTGTACGTGTCTTAATATGAATAAGGCACTGCCTCATGGCGAGCGTCGGTTTAAGTAAATAAAATGGTTACATTGTGTAATATTACTCATACTGTAATACCTTATAACATAGGGATTTTCTAAACTCAACTCAGTTGCTCCGTTCTAAGGGACACACGAAAAACGCAACCCACTACTATTCACATACAAACATTGCGATCATCACATAAAAAAAACTAATTCAACAAATTTTTTAAGCATAACTATTCGAAATCGAAATTGGGATATACACATTATACTCTATTACTTCCAAATCAAACCGTGGAGCGCTGTGGTCTAGTGGTAGAGCGTTGGACCCATGATCCAAAAGTCGTGAGTTCGGTTCCCGCCATTGCCATCCTGAGCAAGACACTTTATCTGCATTGCTTATTACTGGTTCTACCCAGGAAGACATCGGGAGTGATTCAAATAAGTTCAGAAAGCTTTCGTTACAATCGATGTAAAATAAATAAGTTTAAACTAAATCAAACCAAGCACTGCAATGGGATTTCCATTGTATTGTTGGCAGGGCTTTTACCCCCGACCCTAGCCTGGTCATTTTGGTGGAGAAAAAAAAGCGCGAAAACTGCCTAATTTGTGAAAAAAGTATTGAATACATGCATTGTTTTTGTGGGTGCAGGATAATATGAAACATTTTAGATAAACTTTCTTTCTATGGACATATCCAGAACAAAACAATATTGAACAAGTTAAGTGGTGGAAATGCTTTCCAAAATAAATAAAATAATAATAATAAATAAAAGAAAGAAAGAAATTAATAATAATAATTGTGAAGCAAATCGGCCACAGTTGTGAAAAAAATGACTTGAATTGTGAGTAAGTGTCAGGTGAACTTGAATAAGCATGATCAGTATAATTATTATGTATGCATACTTATTTCAAGTGAAAATCACCGCATGTAGATCTAATATAAAAAATAGATCTAGTAAAACTAACTTACATATTGACGCAGTCACTTTTATTTGAACATAATCAAGCATTAAATCGTTGATTTTGTTGTTGCTGAACAGTGGCAAGCGTCGTTTTAAGTTAATAGACTAGAGCGATTAAATAATGTGTGCAATACTCATACTATTATGCCTTACACTACATCAGTGGAGTTTTCTAAACTCAATGCAAAATCTAAACTCAATGCAAAATCAAAACATCTGCTCGAGTGCTTCTACATCGAATTTGATTCATATTTTGGATTGTTTTTACATTTGTTGGTGTTTCTAAATGATCACTTTAACTTATACTTAACTGCAATAAAAGACTGGTTATAGTTTTGCCCTTCACAAAGGTAGTACCTAGTACTGTGAGTGTAATGCCAGTGATGGTCCTTGCTTGGAAAATAAAAGTTATTCTATTTTAAGCCAGAGAACCAGGCTATTATATTCTATCTTTATTTTTTTAAATAATAAATATTGACGCATTCACTTTTATTTAAACGTAATCAAGCATTAAATCGTGGATTTTGTTGTTTTTGAACAAATTAGATAAAATAAATATGTATCCACTTCATGAGCCACTGCCATGACATAAAGATTTCATAAAAGTGATAACCATTTGCCCCCTTGCTTTACATTTCAATATGTTATCTTGATGTACATGGAGGAATAGCCTGGCATGTTCATGCCTGTTAGGCGCCATATAACCTTTCATGTGTTGGTGCGCCTTAAAACCCAATTCAATCAATCAAAACATTCAACATATAAAGGGTTGTTATGTGATTGGTTGGCCCGGTATAATATTACTGGGTAACACCGTCTTCATCAACATTAAGATTTTCAAGAGCACACAAACACACAGAGTTTAACTTCTACTTCTAAACAAGACAGAACCATGACTTTATTAAATAAAAAGTTTCCAATAAGCATGCATAATATGAAACCTTTCATTGTTCTTCAAGGTACTAAGAAGAAGCTGATGGCCATCGCTAAAACAAAAGGCTGCGAAGACGTTAGAGAGTGGGTGCGTTCTATCAGCAACCACATGTATTGGGTGGCAGCTTCAACACCGGATGGTGACCCAGACCTGATGATGTCCAAATGGAAGTCGGTGGCCATTAAAAACGCAAGTTTGGTAAGAAGCATGGATTTCGCATAATTTCGATTTTACTTTTTTCAATACATCAGTTTGATCGGTCAGCAGATTTATAGGGAATGTGGATAATTTCTAACATGTACATAACACTACAGTCGACATTTTAATTAAAAATAAATACAAAATAAAATCAACGCAAAATAAAAAAATGTTAAGTATACACTGAACAAAATTTCTAAGTATCAACTTTTGTATCTTAACTAATTTTCTTATTTTAATTTTTTTTTAGAATAGATATATGATAAGTGTTTTGTTTTGATGCATAGTTTGTAAAACATTTATTTTTTGTTTAAATTGTTACATCTTTTGAGAGTTACCCTCCCTTTATATGAAAACATGAAATGTGCTGATAAAACACATAACATGAGTCAAAGATCGCTTAAAGATATACAATTCTTAAAATTAGTTTGAAATAATAGAAAAAAACATAAACATTTGACCCATTTATCGCAGATTTTCCGTCCATAAAAAAATGAAATATGGATAATCTTAAATTACCTCCCTTTAAATTGAATATTGTTTGAAATTCAAGTAACTGTAATTCAGCGTTAACATTAAATATTTCGAAAATTTCTTTTGCAAACGTATTTGTAGTGGTAATGCTAGTAAAACATGATGTCAAAATAATTTTAACTGGCATATTTTAGAATTAGGAACATCGAAAGCTTCACTAATTCGAAGTACTTAATAAAATCCTATATACCCAATTGTATAAGTGTTATAACTTATTTCTAAAAAAAACACATTGACTTAAAAGTTTTAAAATATGTTCATGCAGTCAGAGCAGACGATTTACTCTCGTTATTTTGCAGTTTAACCGTATACAAGCTCAAAATACACAAAACAATGAGAATATTATTGACATATCCTTAGGTAGGTACTTAGCAATTTGGTTTAATGTATAAATATTTTATAATTGTTTGAGTTGACAAATTAAAATATAACTCGATATGCTAGAACAGATTTAGCGTTGAATGCTCTAGGCGTTACGTCAATTGAATCTGAAAATGTCTATAGAAAATTTCAATTTGTTCACAATTATGCAGATTACCTTACAAGTTTGTATCAAAACAAATAGTTGTCAATAGATTATTGAGATATTTGAATGATGATGAACAAACACATGGCTGTATTCCTGATATATAAGCATTACTTGTTAAATATGATTTATCTAACTGTCTGCATACTTTTGTTGAAAGCTCAGTTTTCCCTGCAAAATGCACATAGAAGATGGTTTTATGTATTAGAATATGTACACATGTCATCAATGCTGCCTCAATGATTAAAGAAGATCAAGTATTAAATATGTTTAATATGCACGCTCCTTATCCTCTATGGCAGAGAAGTAGAAAAAAACAAACCTGGAATAAGATTGCAATGTTAAACAGCGATACATGTACTGGGTCATTTATTGTCATTTAGCCGCCTGGAACAATGTCCAAAATGCAACATAATGATATATAGAGAATAATTAACAGCATAAATTTGATACTGAATTTATGTCACGAGGGAAAAAAGTGGTAATTTGGTTAAAAAAACGTCGCCGTAAAACGTAATTTCAGACCGTAAAACCAACCACATGCCGTCCCAGATTGAACATCTTAACATGGTTATCTCAATTCGAATGCTTTTCCATTCAAATGCTACTAATATAAAATCAAATCATACATACACACTTGTTTTTCTATGAAAACTCAAATTCACCGATGCCAGCATTTTGTTGACGTCATCCAATCCACACTGTCTTATAGTCGAAACAGTGTAGACTTTTTTGGAAACCGTGTAGACAGAACAAGATGGCGGCCAGGTATGTACATTGAAAATCAACCTCTTCCTTTGTATATTTTGATTATTTCAATTAATCAATCAATGTAACAGACATGCACCTAAAAGCTCGATGCTTAACAACATACCGTCTTATGTCCATGCTAAACGGTCAATGCCCGTAATCAGCGTTCAAAGCTGATAGAATTCAGTTTTCAAAATTTGAAGCGGTGACCAATTACCGTTTTTGACCATAAGTTCGTTTCATGCCGCGGCTCCCGACTTAATACCATTATGTTTATTTCGCTCTTCGGGGCAAAGATTTTTATTAGATACTGGACCATACGCCGTACGAAAGGGGGAGATTAATCTCCATGTCCACCGCTATATGCATGCCATCTTCGGGATGGTTAACATTTTGTACTATTGATTTTATTAATATTGAGTGATTTGTGTCCAGTTTAGGGATAAAATATTTGATATATATCCATCAGAATTCAAGTAACCGCATCATGCTCCCATCGAAAGTCCGTTGATGGAGATATATGAGTTTGAAAAAAAAAAGCGTGTTAAACCGTGTAGACAACGGTGTTTTTTGTTGTGTAAGCTGTGTAGTCATGGCAAGATTGGGAGCAAATGTTAACTGTGTAGACACTGAAAAAGTTAATCGTGTAGACTACACCATTTGCAAACGTAACAAAACGTAATCACTGAACCTCACTCACTGTAATACTGGGAATTATTTAAGTATATTTACTTGGGGAATGGTTTTAAAGAAAATAATACAATCTGAAACACTATAGAGACCCTTGCATGAATAACTACATGAACTGACCAAGTCGTATCATAGCATTTTATCCAACTCATTTATTAAGGTCAATAACACAGTCCACAAATTTAAGATTATGTGAATCCTACATCATACAGAGGGTTGCACACAGGCTGCCATTACGATAGTATAGCCTAGACGGATGATAGTGTTATAGTATATTTATATAGTAAAGGAAAGTCCAGAATCACAATACACACTCGTTTTTCCGTATTTTTTTCAAATACCATTTTACAATTCCGTGAGTAGATTTCGCTCAGCGATCGTGTCAGATAGGCTTCAAAAGTTTACACAGAACACAGAGTGACATCACATAATGATTACACTAATTGCTCACGCGACCGAAACGGATTACCGTTGTTTTAAACTGTTTGTTTCAAGCTATTATAGTTTACAAAACAACGAGAAGCGATTCACTCTCATTTTTTTCCCGTGTAAAGCTTTTTATCACATACTTGCAATTAAATACGTTGTTTTTGAATATACGATACGACATATACCTAGCTAGTCATATCAATCAGAATCTAGTTGCCGGCAATAAAGCTTTATCACACGGGTGAAATAAAGGGTGAACAAATGTCATCGGGTGAAATAAAGGGTGAAAAAATGTCATATCATGGAAATAACTGAAAGTTTATCCAACTCATATATTAAGATTTACCGATTCGAATGCTTATCTCGATTCCACGGAATTTACCGATTAGTTACGATTGTATACGATTTGTCACTCGTATGGTTTGTCATCTGCGTTTCATTTGTTTCCGCCATCCTGTTTTCGCACCAGATTATTGGCTATACATCTACACATCTACATGTGTACGTTGAACTTTGACCATAACCCAACGGAAATTGCTTCACTAGTAATGCTATGAAGATGAAATAAAAGAGAGGATAGATAGATAGAAGTAAAATAAAGAAATAAATAAGGCATACTACACGGACCATAAAGAGAGTTTAACAAATGTATAATGAATTTAATGATATCGAACCATCCGTGGATGAAATACCTAATCCGAGTCTTCTCTGACCCTAAAAGCCTGTGTGTGTGTGTGTGTGTGTGTGTGTGTGTGTGTGTGGTTTTTTAGACACAGTCAGATGAAATTTCAAAATCGTAAAAAGGCCGGTATGGTCGGATTACTTCATTTTCTTAATTAGACCTATACTAAATAACTTCATTTTCTTAATTAGACCTATACTAAATAACCTATACTGTGTTGATGAGCCGTTAAACAACATTCAATTGTAAGTGAAAGTAGACTTTAAATTAGTTGTAAAGTTTTATGCCAACAAAGACCATTACCCTTCATCCCCTTTAAATGTGAGTTATGATCAAATAGAAATATCACAGATATCGGATAACTAATTGCT
>JAWPHD010013036.1:22500-71399 GCA_037043455.1 Cyrtodaria siliqua
ACAATATCACCGAATCCATTGGTCAATTATTTTATGAAACGGCAAAAAAAACGTTTGGTCTTAGAAAAAATCGAAAAACTAGTGTCGTTAAAAACAACTCATCCGATAAGCCTTGGTTCGGCCATAAATGTCGCAATGCACGTATTAAAGACATTTTCTATAGTTTTTTCTGCATAACAGATTTTCTTTAAACTTTTTGTACAGTAAGTCTGTTATATATATAGACAGAAAAGGCAAAAATAATGGTAGGTCCCCATGCTTGTTAAAATTTTGAAAAATAATTTGTAATGCCACCGTCATGTCAATCTGCCCAAAAAATTGAACAAGTCCATGAAATAGCTAAATAAGATATTTTTGAAGTCTAATCATTTATTCATTGGTCATAATTCTGCTAAAATTGTATTAAAGTAAAGAACATTTAATTACAATAACATTTAAAGCTCATCTTCATGTAAAACCTATATTTTTTTACAAAATCTGTTGAGACCATTACTCACAATTTATGCACAAATTAGCCCATAATGATACAATTTCCTTTTTTTTTGTACGTTCTCAATAACAGAATTTTTTTTAACTTTCTAAGCACATAGTTTAACATATATAAAAACAAAATGTGCAATAAAAAGGATAGGTCCCCATGCTTGTTTAGATTTTATTTTGTTTTTTTGAAACCCTACCCCTATGCAAAAAGGCCAAGTTTTGTATGAAATTATATAGAAATGGTGTATTTTCCTTTTTTGTTATGTTCCTAATAACAGAATTTGTTCAAACATCCTAGGCACTTATTTGATCATATAGTAAGACAATATATGCAATTAAGATTTAATATTGGTTTTTGGATCCCTACCATTATGCTTAAACTTTTTAATTTTGTTTGAATTTTTACAAAATATTATATTTTTCCTATTTTATGTATGTTTGTAATAATAGGCATTTATATTAATAAAGACAATAAATACAACTAGACATCAAGAGCAACATTCCTGTAAAGTTTTAGGAAAATCCATCAAATAGTTTTAGAAGAGAAGTCACCATAAACAAGTTTACAGATGGACAGTGTGTGACGAGCCTGTGCGACGAGCCACGGTTCTGCCAAAATGGAAAACAATGTAAATCCTGATGAGACTAATCATGATGAGCAGTCTCATCTGGGATTGCATTGTTTTCAAAAGCCTCATTTATGTGGCACTAGGACTTAAAGAGTCGATACAGTTATTGGATGAACATCCCTATGCTGAAATGCACCAAAAACAAGTGTTGGAATTTACTTACGACATATACCTTTTACTTGACTATTGTATACATGTAAATAATAAAATACAACTTATTTTAGGAAATTATAAAGTGTCTCTACAATTCTTTTTGTGGATGTAACTCTGGCTTTGCCATTTACTTTTTCTTTTAAGAGTTCTGTCAAACCATCAAAACCAGAACGAGTAACTGCAAGTTTTAAATGTTCAAGACGCAAACCACTTTTTGCCATTTTTTCCAAAATTGTTTTGGATACAACTTTTTGCTCTTTCAAAACACTCAAGGATTCCAAATTTGTTTGGCTTTCTTTACAATATAGGTATGTATTTATTGAAGAGTCAGTAGAAACACTACAGCTGACCATTTGATTATCTGACACTTGTGCAATTTCACAAAGCTTCTGTAGACTCTGAACATCACCGAGAGCATTGTGTGCCTCATAATCTTCTTTCACAACAGTTGACACAAGAAATTCCTGACTGTATTTTTCTAAATCTGGGTACATTGTTTTAAACAATGGATAAGTGTCTACAATACCTTTTACACAATCTATCAGAGACTGCAACATACCACAACTTTCAAAAGCTCTAATTATACGTGGAAAGTCAAATCTTTTGAAATTATGACCAATAAGTATACACGGTTGGCGATTATGAAGCCAGGAAATAAATGCATTCAGCGATTCCTCTATTGACATGGTTTGGACAGGTTTTCCTTGATAGAATAGTACATTCCCATGAGATGACAGACCTGTTACTGCTGATGCTGATGATGCTATTGGCTTTGTTGGCATAATATACTGATTGAATGTTTCAGAACCACTCACTGCTGCAATTTGTACAATATCAGCATCTTTATACAAAGATGTGGTTTCTATATCACAGAATACTTTATTGACTAAATCCTCCTTTGAAATATATATGGTTTCTGGTGCTTCTCTAGGTGGGGGGATTTCTGTAACATCAGAAATGTGGGATATTGCTACTGAAGTACGGTAGGTGACACCTTCACGCATTTCCTTGGTATTGTTGTCATATTTCTGAGAAAACTTTCGATCTAACTTTCTTCGCTTGACAGAAATGTTATTTTCGTACTCTAAAGATCTTTTTCTCTTCTTGTCCTGTTTTAGGGCAAATGATTCATACACTTTTCCAGGTGAAATGCCCAACGAGACATTAACCTTATTCACATAGGTCATTCCTAAATTTTTCTGCGCAACAGCACAGTCCACACGATTAATCAAATTATCAGTTGAGGAGTAGTGGCATCTTTTCGGGGCTTTTGAGGCAACCATGTTATTAAAAGATTCCACATCCTTGGTTGATCCTCCTGGTGCGATTTTTGGAGCATTTTGGACAAACACTTGGAACACTGCCTCAAGATCAGATTGAAGTTCTGCACCTTGCAAATTCCGACCATATGGTAAAGACTTGTGTTTGTACGTATCTGGGTCTCTCAGATACCCACACCATTCTCCACACATGTTGTGGTTTCCAAAAGCATGTGGCACAATTTGTTTGAGAGCACTTCGACAGCCATCAACATTACCTTTATTCTGTGCTATAGCATAGTTAAAACACTTCTGTATCCATTTGATGACCTTTGTTGTCAGACACTTATGTTTCTTCTGTAAACTGTACAAGCTGTTTCCTAAATGCTTCACAGTATGATTTATATCACTCCACTTTTCAATTTCATGAGGTATCTCTTTTCTTATTTTAGCCATAGTGGTACAATCATCATCCATTATTATTACATCAACAGTAACATTTTCTTTTTCTACCTCCTTCACTAATTCTCCTCCAACATCAGGCTCCATAGCCTTTGAGCTTCCTTCCCAGTTTTTATAGCATTTGTGATATGGTGGGAGGTTACCTTTATTCTTATGGTAGCTGCATGTACGACAGTCCTTTAAACGTACACCATATGCACATACTTTTCCTGATCTATTACCAATCATAGTGCCAACTCCAGACTTGCTGTCATAGCATCGACCAGAACCCCTTTTTTGCCAGCCCATGTCATACTTGAATGCCGCCTTTACAGATTCATTTGGTGGGGCTGTACTAAAAAAAAGAAAATTGAAATAAAGACATTGACAAATTTTTAGTAAAGATCAAATACAAAATGAATGTGCCAGAGTGTAATCCCTGGGGTTGGACCAAATGTGACCCAGGGTTATCTTTTGAACAAAATTGTTGAAGGACCATAAGCTTACAGTAAATGCAAAATATTAAACCTCTAGCTCTTGTAGATTTTAATGTTTTTATTGAAATAAACACTTTGACCAAGTTTGGTAGATCGGATGAAAAATGAACATGCCTAGAATGAGCACAAGGCAAACAATAGACTCAGGTCTTTATTATGATGTTGGTGGTTGTCAAACTCATGTAAGCTCTCATTGACATAAACAATCTGACCAAGTTTAGTACAGTTTGTTTGTATGGTGTTTTACGTCATTTTCAACACATGTAAGATTATATATGACGGTCGATTTTTTGTGGTGGAGGCAGACCACCCACTTTTCCTGGGTAGGACCACTACTGTACACCTCCTGACATCCGTAAGAATCGACACTTTCTCACAAGTCGAGCTCCCAGTGGGATTCGAACCCGCAGCGGTGAGAGGCAAAGGTTTACAACGCAACATCGTTAACCATTCGGCCAAGGAGACGCTATAAGTTTAGTACAGATCGGATGAAAAATGAATGTGCAACAGTATCACTTATTGTGTTAATCAAGGGCAATAACTCTGGTGTTTATTATCCGATATTGCTACTTTTTGAATTCATCAGAGCTCTCATTGATATAAAAACTTTGGCCATGTTTGGTTGAGATTGGATGACAGGCAAAAGTTAATGGACGGACAGACAACATATCATCCCATAAGCTCTGCTGGCCTATAGCCAGTAAAGCTAAAACGGTCGAAATCTGTCCAGCGGTTCTTGAGAAGATTTCTTCAGGTTTCGACCATATATCGTAATGGCGGCCATCTTGGATGTCAAGCTGACTAAATTTTAACAAATCTAAAAAACATTCATCTAAGGATCATCCATGTGAAGTTTTGTCAAAATTGGCCAAGCGGTTTCTGACATGTCGTTTCATGCAAAGATGCAAAGTTAACGACCACGGACGATGACAGACCAAGAGTGATCCCAATAGATCACCTTATGCCTCCACCTTTGGCAAAAGGTCATCTAACAAGAGGTCAATGACCTTGAAGCTCTACTTGCAGGTTCTGAAAGCTAGATCAGCATTCCTGTGAAGTTTCATGAAAATCTGTCAAGTAGTTTCAGTATTTACAAGTTTTTATATATAACTCAATGTAAACAAAGATGGACACTGCCAACCATGTTTAATGCCGAATCAAAATCATTTCAACGAGGACCAATATTATGTCAGACTGATCATTTTAGAAAAAGTCCCGTATATCAAACTCACTTATAGTTTTCAAGAAGTAGTCGCTACAGACTTATTTTTTCTATTTTTAGCCGTGGTGGCCATCTTGAATTTTCGACCAACCTGATTTTTTGCTAGGATAAATTAGATATCAAGAGCAACATTCCTGTGAACTTTCATGAACATCCATCAAGTACTTTCAGAGTAGTAGTCGCTACAAATTTTTACTATATAACTCTATGTAAACAAAGATGGCCACTGGCAGCCATATTTAATGTTAAATCAAAACAATTTCTAACAGGGACCAACATCATGTCATGCTAATCATTTTAGAAAAAGTCCCATATCAATATCACGATAGTTTCAAGAAGTAGTCGCTACAAACTTGTCTTTTAAAAATCTATTTTTAGCTTTGGCAGCCATCTTGGATTTCCCATCAACATGCATTTTGCTAGGATCAACTAAACTTCATGGGCAACATTTTTGTTAAGTTTCATGAAAATCCATCAAGCAGTTTCAGAAGAGTAGTCGCTTAAAAAAATGTTTACGGACGGACGACGGACACACCGCACCACGGCATAAGCTCTGCTGATCTTTGATGGCGTCAAACCCATTTAAACTAACAAATAGCTTAAAGTCAGTTATTACAACAAAATCCGTAGTTTTGCATTTGTCTTGTTCTAACATATATTGGTACCATTACTCATTACCATATTTTTACAGTTCAGTGCAATGACAGAAATAAAATATGAACCTGGTTTGTTCTGCTGTCAGTTGCTGCTCCTCGATGATGGCCTGTTTACAAGATTCCTTCGCAATTAGTTGTATATGCTCACCAACCTAGAGTAAACATGAAATGACTATGATTTTCATCTCAACAGAACATAGAGGACATTAGATGAGTGATCATTCAGTACTGGATTTATTAAACGAGCTATCAAAACTGTTTGATACGGTGGGTGGGTGATGGCTTGCCGAACATCATAATATTTTTGTAAACAAATTTTATAAATTCACAACTAAACTAGAAGGTTGTTTTTGTCACAAAAACATGTCTTCCACAAAGGAGATATAGAGCGGACACAATTCGTGAGGATTTGACCTTCAATTGTCAATAAAATGAGGTAGGACACAATTCGTGAGGATTTGACCTTCAATTGTGACCTTGACCTTGAACCCATTTGTATGGAAGTTACACTATACACGTCGTCTTGATATGGCTAACAATTGTGCCCAAGTTAGTTTAAAATCCCTCAAGAAGTTTAGGAGATAATGCACAGATTTGTGACGGACATCCAAGCTAAAACAATGTCTCCCCACTCTGTGAATGTGAGGCAGACATTGCCAATATTCTACTTTCATGGGTGAATAAATATATTGTTTAAAACAATTGATTTATGACAAATTATTGCAAAACAAGAGCATCAAGAATTGCAGGGCAATCCATAGTCCCCCACCGGCCCAGACAAACATTTTTCAGACATTTTCTATGATGGAGGACAAAGATCAAGGTCAAGGTCACAATGACCTACTTTTGGTATGCGACACACCGCTATCCCAAGATGTATTCACATACTAAGTTTGATGTCGCTAAGTGTTATAGTATTAAAAATATGGTCCGGACAAACATTTTCTATGACAGAGGTCAAGGTCACAATGACCTTATTTTGGTACGCTACACACTGCTATCCCAAGATGTATCCACATCCCAAGTTCGGTATCTCTAAGTGTTATAGTATTGAAAAAACGGTCCGGACAAGCATTTTCTATGACAGAGGTCACGGGTTAAGGTCACAGTGACCTTATTTTGGTATGCGACACACCACTATCCCAAGATGTATCCAGGGGCGCCCGTGGCCGAGTGGTTAACGTCTCTGACTTTAAATCACTTGCCCCTCACCGTTGTAGGTTCAATCCCTCAGGGGCCTAGGAATCTTTATGTGAGGAAGCTATCCAGCTGGCTTGCGGAACGTGGGTGGTTCTACCCAGGTGCCCGCCCGTGCACAAAAATTGCCCGGAGGGGCACCTGGGGTCTTCCTCCACCAATGGAAGCTGGAAAGTCGCCATATGACCTTAGCTGTTGGTGCGACTATAAAATCCCTTTCAATTCAATTCCAAGATGTATCCACATACCAAGTTAGGTATCTCAAAGTCCCATAGTATTGAAAATATGGCCCGGGCAAGCATTTCGGAAGGACGGACGGACAGGGTGCAAACTATAGACCCCAACGGGACGGGCGGGGGACTAATAAAAGCATACCTCATTTTGTCTTTTCTGCATTGTTGTGTGATGAAGGCCCCCTACTTCGATAGCTGACATGAACTTTGAAATATGACTATTTCCAACACCAGAATGTACCATGCCTGGAAAGAAATTACAAAATGCACTGAATACCAATTTTCAGTATCTTAAAAGAACAGATCCAAGAAGGCGATGATACAGGCTTATTATATAAAATGAGGTAGACATTTGACGAAAAAGATCGATTGACGGGGTTTAACGGCACCCCTGACAGCGTTCGAAAGTGTACATAAGGCAAATAATTCCATTTTGCGATGAATCAGATTAAATAAGTTCTGATGTTACAAATTACTCAGTAGAAGAAAAATATGGTTATTTGCAAAATCTACATTATAAATACTGGATTATAATACACTTGACTTATAGCTTCTAAAATTGAATACATGTATATACGCTAAATTAATATGTGACCAGTGCAGTTTTACACCATTACCGGTATTTAAAAGTCCACCTGAATGTACCTGTACACTGGTAAAAAAAAACATTCTAGTTTTCCACATAATGGATTATCGATTATTGGGTAATCCTTCACTCGATGGTAGACGTTGTGTTCTTTTCACTCACTCACATACGCTCGTTCATGAAGAACACACGTCTACCACTCGTGAAGGATTTCCCATAATCAATCCCAGCAGTTAAATAATCTATTTATTACATTTTAAATTACGTTTTTCAAACAAATATTCGCTTTATTGAATGTTATCGGCGGATGACGTCAGCAATATATTGTTGACGTCACGTCGCAACGTTAGTTATTATTGTGTTCTGAGTTAGCAACGTTAGTTATTATTGTGTTCTGAGTTAGTTATTAATATTTAGCGATTATGAATATACTTGCACTGAGAAATCCCGATCTTTCATGCATCGAAATGTAATAAATGTACATCTATATATTTGTGCGATTACAATAAGCAAAGAAACAAAACACCACAACCAAAGAAGAAAATCCTGTCCCACACCAAAGCCGATTAGATAACATGCAAAGTATTGTTTTGTTTTTTCTTAAAAATAAATCTAGATAAGACAGCTTTTTACGAACTGTCACATCCGCTTGTGCATTTATTTCCCACTCTAATAGTGGATGTTTAGGTGCATGTACCGAGTAAAATACAATTTTTTTTTATAGTTGTACATAAGTATATTTGTACATACGTATATTTTACGATATTTGTACATATGTATTTTTGTACATAAGTAATTATGATTTGATGTTATATTTGAGCCATTTAGCAGTTAATTAATGTGAGTTCTGAGAGACCAAAATAAAAAGGTCTCTGAATCTGGACTTGCGCATAAATAAAAGAATATTTATGATTTTCAGTTAGAAACAAAACAATAACTTGATGTTTAAAGTGGTTGTGTTAAGGGTAAGGGTTACATGTATACAAGTGTTAGTACAGTATGGGTTACATGCAGGGATGCTAGTACATCAATTTACCTTTGAATTTCATTTAATCCTTGATCCTGTATGGTAAAAGAAATTATGATATCTAAAATTATACCAAAATGTCTATGTCACATCGGAAGTAATAAATGTTGTTGGTTCAATCCCCAAGACTGGCAAGTTTCTCAATATAAGTGATGCCTGTTGACAGTAAATTGTTACTCATTTGCTTATAGTGTCTGCAATATACAGTTGGATTTCGGGGATAAATTGTAAAAGATTGAATGTTGTTTAACTGCTTATCAACACAGTATAGGTTATTTAGAGCCGCCCAGAGAGGGGGGAAGGATACATAGGAATCCGGGAACATGCCCTACTCTTATTATCGAATAGATTCCTATGCCTATGGTTCTTTAACGTTCTCGGAGTAAAGACCGATACACAGGACCGCCCGGTTTACGTCCCCATCCGACGGACGAGGTTACGGGAAAGTGTCTTGCCCAAGAACTCAGTGGCACCACGGACGATTGAACCCGGGGCCTCCGGTTACAAATATGCTGCGCTACCGTCTGCAAAAAGGGCAATGAAGTATGTCAACATACTCCTTTGAAGGGAGAGGTCCCGGACTGATCCTCATATTGGTTAAGATAAGTCTCTCCCTTTGACAAACATATATTATATGTACAAAATGCAGTACAACACTGTCTGAAAACAGAAATGCTTTTTTTCTAAGTTACATAACATTTATTTATTCTATTGTTCTTTACATTTCAATAAACAACATACCCAAAGCTGCCTTTGTATTTATATCGAAAACTGTAGGTCCTCGTTTATTTCCCTCCAAACGGTGAGATTTGTTGGTCTCTATCCTGTTCAACACACCACACTGACACATTACCCAGAGCACTGATCCAAAGCCATATCTCGTTTCACTGTCGATATTAATTAGATGAACAGGTTCGCCACAGTCGTCACAATGTTTCAATTGGTCTACGATATGGCCTAACTCCACTATGCGCCTTCCAACTCTCCAACTCGAAATGTCCGAAATTACATTACCGTCCGAACTAGTGCTACTCGATGCGCTATTAATTTCGGCCGAGTTTGCGGAAATGCTTCTGTTACCTGCATTATCTGAACATGTATCGCTTAACTCATGCCACGATTTAAGTCGTGCCGATGATCTCTTGCTGCATTTGATCCTCTTTCTTCGTAAAAAATTGCCTTTTTTATTACGGCTGGTCATTATTTTGTTTCACGTTACGAACGATAATCTTCCGGAAGTTACATGAGTTATCTCCCGTTAATGACCCAAAATGATGGGTAGGTATAAAACGCGGACTAACACGCGCGGACTAGCGGACTGCGGTCTAGCGGACTGCGGACCAGTATGGTATAAAATGCGGACTGGTATTTTGCGGACCATGTAAATAGATGGGACAACTAATACAAATATATTGTACAGCAAATATTTCATAAAACGAAATAAGTATGTGGTGTATGGTAATGGTCATTTGAAAATAGATTTGCATGAAAATAATTCGTCAACATGTTTAAAGCAAACGAATTTACAAAAGTAAAGTTGTTCGCGCTGTGATTTAGTAACAATGATTGTTTGAATGTATTTTTTCTTTCTTTCTTTTTCTTTCTTTCTTTCTTTCTTTCTTTCTTTCTTTCTTTCTTTCTTTCTTTCTTTCTTTCTTTTCCTACATTTTGTGAAATTCTGATGTGCAAGCAGGTGAATATTTGAATCTGTTCTAACTACGCCCCTGCTAGGGGTAGCAGGGGCGTATTCTGGGCTTAAAAATAATTTTCTTAAAGCGGGGGCATGGATGGTGATTACGGATATTATCTGGAATAGCCCATCCCCGCCTAACAGAAATTCGTTTCTGTCTAATCATAGGGTTATGCCCCGCTGCACCTTTTCACAGGCACTCACCCGTCCCGGAGAATATTTACGCATTTATCCCTATTGTATAAAGAATGATTGTGTCTATAATCAAGGTTGCAAACCTCTAATAAAATATGTGTAATCCAAACTGAGTTGTTATTAATAGAAGATTAAACAAAAACACAACCAACACTATTGAATTAATGATAATATATATTTATTGAATGTTAACGTCGTCTTACAAACACACTGCATATACAACATATGAATGTGGAATGTGAAAAACAGGATTTTCATGTAGAAATTACGGGTGTGATTCGTTGAATATAACGAGATATTTTAAACTAGGTTATATAGTGCGGATGTATTAGAATTGATGATAAAGCACCTATCAGTTTATCTAATTAAAATTCAACTAATACTTTCAAAAAAGTTCAACATCATGGTGACACAAATATTATTTTCATTTTAAATACAGGTGTGTGATATTATCAGTAATCAATCAAAATCAACGCGTGACTTTTTTTTTAATAGGTAGAAGCATCCACTCATATATTTTTCTTTTTTATGAAATATCACATATAACACAAGGTTCTCAGTAGGTGTATTCATCATGACCATATTGAAATGTAATCATGGGGAAAAGCTTTTGATAAAATCACATCGTTATAGACAACCAATTTAATGTCAAAAGGATCACGATTTCTCAAAAGTAATCCCTCCTTTTGCGATGGAAATGGGCATTATAAGTAGGTAAAAACTATCCATTTCTATTCGATTTTGTGATTATATGTATAAGAAGCGTATTAATAGGTTTAACTGGATCACTGATGAATATTTTCGAAATTTCGACGCTATGCTTACACTTTGTGAGCAATGAAAACAGTCGATCAATAAAAAAGCTGTACCCTTGACCTGTTTAGTAAACGAACAAGAACTTTCTTACATGTCTCAAGTTGTGACCCCACTTTTTCTGGTGATTTTTCAAGTGGAAAAAAATAGTTTTCTATATGAACATTACACTGCTGCATTATCCATACTTGAGTTGAATTTGCAGCAAATCATTAATATGTGACACTTTAACATTGGTGTCTTTGGGGAAAGTAATTAGTGCTTTCACACTACTTACATTCTATATATAAGAATCCAGCCCATATAACAGACGTAGAAGAAAACCACTTGTTTTTTAATCAAATATTTCATTATTTGGAGAATACATAGCTAAAAGAGTAAAATACACAAAACATAACACTATTATTTATTGTGTTCGTATTTATTGAAGCATTCACAGATATATAAGATTCAAATTCAATTGCAATATAAACTTTGTAATATATCAATCAATTAACATGGTTTAATACAACACAATTTCTAATTGTATTCGTACTTAATTAGAAAATTACAAGACTATTATAGTTTACATAATTTAAAACATGAATATAATTGTTCACGGCATTAACCTTTTTTTAAAAAATAAATAAATATATGTATATCTATTTTTGCTTTAAACATCCATTGAACCTAATTACAACTGTCAGTTGACGAAATATTTTCCTGCAAATCTATTATCAAATGACCATTACCATACATCACATACTTATTTTGTTTTAAGAACGTCTAACTTTAATATTTGCTGACCAGAATTAGAATATTTGTATTATTTGTCCCATCTATTTACATGGTCCGCAAAACACCAGTCCGCATGTTATACCATACTGGTCCGCAGTCCGCTAGTCCGCGCTTATCAGTCCGGATTATATATCTACCCCCTAAATAATGTCTACGAATTACTACAATATAAGTAAATAACATCAGTGCAGAGCAACAAAAACAATCTTTGCATTGCAAAACCCCGTACAGTACATGGACAAGACTCCGTACACAAATCAGCATTTTTTTATATGAATTTGTTACGCTGGGCACGTTTTGTTCGATTCATATCTCGGCCAATTTCGGATGAATGATGCTGAAATTTTGAACATGCACGTATATTGGAAAAACAAATAAATCTGCCAATTCAAAATTTTCATTAACTTCAAAATTAGTGAGATATTTATTGCTGAAGTGTATTTTGGGCGAATTTCAGCATCGGCAATTGTTTTTCTTTGATCCGAATTGTAGCATTTAAAGTAATATGTCAACCATGTACGGTATTATTTGAACGGGGAAATGTTTCCGCAACATATAGCAATACTGATCATTCATATAAATGAACAGAAATAGGAGAAAAACGTGGTTAACCTACCTTTGCTGTTGTTATCCGCACGTTTTCTACAACATGGCTGACCAAAACTCCGTACTAGTGAACGGGATCTTGACCAAGATCCGGTGTACGGATCCCTACAGTGATTTTATTGTAAACAGAAAATAGACTCATTTCATATATTATTATTAAACATGTTCATTGTGACGAAGGAAGAAAGAAAAAAAGAAAAAGAAAGAAAAACGTAAAGAATGAGTGAATGAAATATAGTTTTAACGTTAACACATCATACACATTATTAGATTATATTGTTTAATAAATTCAATATTAGTCAGGCACTCATGCAAGATAATCCTCTCTTTCTAAACGTTCAAAACGAGATCTCGGCAGATAATATTGACTTGACACTGGTTAAAAATAGTTTTACATTCTTTACTTTAACCGCGTTGAAATATGATATTGCATAATCAGTTCATGGTCATAATGGAAGTCATGACTTCGTCAGTTCATAATACTTAGCATAACTTATAAAATAAAGCGAACACTGCAAATGTGTTAAAGTATAAAGACATTCCGAAGGCCTTCGGTAGAAAAGACATGAACTTTACGCCACGGGTATGTTGTTTTTGTTTATATAGTTAAATGTGTATTTTGTTATGTTTCATTGATGTTTTGTTGCATTAGTGTATTGGTAAGTTGCTATTTTGGGATAGGTGTGTACCTTTATATGCTTTAACTCGACGTAAATTGAAGGTACATATATGGTTGTTTTAGTATCTATATTGCCTTTAATAAGATGACTTTTCGATTTCGACATACCGTTTTTTTTCACTTGCTTCGCTTTAATTTTTAAATGTCTTGGTGACAATACAATTATTGGATTACATTTTAAATACAGAATTGAATTTCTGATAAGAGGTGACGTTTTTATGCATCCGTCATTGAATGGTGAGGGGGCATAAAGGATAGGCATGTCCGTCCGTCCTGAATATTGTTATGCAGTCTCCTCCCATAGTTTTCACGGATTGTTATGAAATTTAAAGGATGGTTCACAATGATGACAAGATGTGCTAAACTAACTTAAGCGTAAAAAAACGAACGTTTCACATTTTACAGAGAATTGTGAATATTGATTCGTGTATCGGAATTTTACAGCATGTTCGCTATGATGCCATGATTGCTTATCAACATTTACATTTTAATATATGGATACCTTGCGCTTTAGAGCTACAGACTCTGCCCTGTGTGGTTTCTCTCCCTGACTTTAGAGCTACAGACTCTGCCCTGTGTGGTTTCTCTCCCTGGCTTTACAGCTACAGACCTCTGTCCTGTGTGGTTTCTCTCCCTGACTTTAGAGCTACAGACTCTGCCCTGTGTGGTTTCTCACCCTGGCTTTACAGCTAAAGACCTCTGTCCTGTGTGGTGTCGCTCCCTGGCTTTAGTACAGACCTCTGTCCTGTGTGGTTTCGCTCATTGGTTTTAGAGCTACAGACCTCTGTCCTGTGTGGTGTCGCTCTCTGGCTTTAGTACAGTCCTCTGTCCTGTGTGGTTTCGCTCATTGGTTTTAGAGCTACAGACCTCTGTCCTGTGTGGTGTCGCTCCCTGGCTTTAGTACAGACCTCTGTCCTGTGTGGTGTCGCTCCCTGGCTTTAGTACAAACCTCTGTCCTGTGTGGTTTCGCTCATTGGTTTTAGAGCTACAGACCTCTGTCCTGTGTGGTGTCGCTCCCTGGCTTTAGTACAGACCTCTGTCCTGTGTGGTTTCGCTCCCTGGCTTTAGAGCTACAGGCCTCTGTCCTGTGTCGTGTCTCTCCCTGGCTTTAGAGCTAAATACCTCTGTCCTGTGTGGTGTCGCTCCCTGGCTTTAGAGCTACAGACCTTTGACCTGTGTGGTGTCGCTCCCTGGCTTTAGAGCTACAGGCCTCTGTCCTGTGTGGTTTCTCTCCCTGGCTTTAGAGCTACAGACCTCTGTCCTGTGTGGTGTCGATCCCTGGCGGAGGGCTACAGACCTCTGTCCTGTGTGGTTTCGCTCCCTGGCGGAGGGCTACAGACCTCTGTCCTGTGTGGTTTCGTTCGCTGGTGGAGGGCTACAAACCTTCGTCCTGTGTGGTTTCTCTCCCTGACTTTAGAGCTACATACATCAGCCCTGTGTGGTTTTGCTCCCTGGCGGAGGGCTACAGACCTCTGTCCTGTGTGGCTTCGCTCCCTGGCGGAGGGTTACAGACCTCTGTCCTGTGTGGTTTTCTCCCTGGCTTTAGAGCTACAGACCTCTGCCCTGTGTGGTGTCGCTTCCTGGCGGAGGGCTACAGACCTCTGTCCTGTGTGTTTTTTCTTCCTGACTTTAGAGTTACAGACCTCTGTCCTGTGTGGTTTCTCTCCCTGACTTTAGAGCTACAGACCTCTGTCCTGTGTGTTTTTTCTTCCTGACTTTAGAGCTACAGACCTCTGTCCTGTGTGGTTTCTCTCCCTGACTTTAGAGCTACAGACCTCTGTCCTGTGTGGTTTCTCTCCCTGACTTTAGAGTCACAAACCTCTGTCCAGTGTGGTGTCGCTCCCTGACTTTAGAGCTACAGACCTCTGTCCTGTGTGGTTTCACTCCATGGCGGAGGGCTACAGACCTCTGTCATGTGTGGTGTCGTTCCCTGGCTTTAGAACTACAGACCTTCGTCCTGTGTGGTTTCTCTCCCTAACTTTAGAGCTGCAGACATGTGTCCTGTGTGGTGTCGCTCTCTGGCTTTAGAGCTATATACCTCTGTTCTGTGTGGTGTCTCTCCCTGGCTTTAGAGCTACAGACCTCTGCCCTGTGGGGTGTCGCTCCCTGGCTTTAGAGATACAGGCCTCTGTCCTGTGTGGTGTCGCTCCCTGGCTTTAGAGCTACAGACCTCTGTCCTGTGTGGTTTCTCTCCCTGACGTTAGAACTACAGACCTCAGCTGTGTAGTTTCTCTCCCTGACTTTAGAGCTACATATCTTTGTCCTGTGTGGTTTCGCTCCCTGACTTATGAGCTACAGACTTTTGTCTTGTGTGATTTCTCTCCCTGGCTTTAGAGCTACAGACCTATGTCCTGTGTGGTTTCTGTCCCTGGCTTTAGAGCTACATACATCTGTCCTGTTTGGGTTCTCTTCCTGGCTTTAGAGCTACAGACCTATGTCTGTGTGGTGTCGCTGCCTGACATTAGAGCTAAGACCTCTGTTCTGTGTGGTGTCTCTCCCTGACTTTAGAGCTACAGACCTCTGCCCTGTGTGGTGTCGCTCCCTGGCTTTAGAGCTACAGGCCTCTGTCCTGTGTGGTGTCGCTCCCTGGCTTTAGAGCTACATACCTCTGTCCTGTGTGGTTTCTCTCCCTGACTTTAGAGCTACAGACCTCTGTCCTGTGTGGTTTCTCTCCCTGATTTTAGAGCTACAGACCTCTGTCCTGTGTAGTTTCTCTCCCTGGTTTTAGAGCTACATACCTTTGTCCTGTGTGGTTTCTCTCCCTGGCTTAAGAGCTACAGACCTTTCTCCTGTGTGGTTTCTCTTCCTGGTTTTAGAGCTACAGCCCTCTGTCAGGTGTGGGTTCTCTCCCTGGCTTAAGAGCTACAGACCTTTGTCCTGTGTGGTGTCGCTGCCTGACTTTAGAGGTACAGACCTCTGTCCTGTGTGGTGTCGCTCCCTGACTTTAGAGCTACATACATACCTCTGTCCTGTGTGGTGTCGCTCCCTGACTTTAGAGCTACATACATACCTCTGTCCTGTGTGGTGTCGCTCCCTGACTTTAGAGCTACATACCTCTGTTCTGGGTGGTGTCTTTCCCTGACTTTAGAGGTACAGACCTCTGTTCTGTGTGATGTCGCTCCCTGGCTTTAGAGCTACAGGCCTCTGTCCTGTGTGGTGTCGCTCCCTGGCTTTAGAGCTACAAACCTCTGTCCTGTGTGATTTCTTTCACTGACTTTAGAGCTACAGGCCTTTGTCCTGTGTAGTTTCTCTCCCTGACTGTAGAGCTACAGACCTCTGTCCTGCGTGGTTTCTCTCCCTGACTTTAGAGCTACAGACCTCTGTCCTGTGTGGTTTCTTTCCCTGGCTTTAGAGCTACATACCTTTGTCCTGTGTGGTTTCACTCCCTGACTTAAGAGCTACAGACCTCTGTCCTGTGTGGTTTCTCTCCCTGGCTTTAGAGCTACAGACCTATGTCCTGTGTGGTTTCTGTCCCTGGCTTTAGAGCTACAGACCTCTGTCCTGTGTGGTTTCTCTCCCTGGCTTTAGTACAGACCTCTGTCCTGTGTGGTGTCGCTCCGTGCACAAACCTCTTTCCTGTGTGGTGTCGCTCCCTGGCTTTAGAGCTAAGACCTCTGTCCTGTGTGGTTTCGCTCCCTGTCGGAGGCATGTCTAATGGTAAATTTCATCCTTCATCACATCTCCCTTTAAGTTTGTAATTGAGGCGGAGGGTGGGAGTGGGGTGGGCGGGAGAGTTATTTATATAGGTAACTGTAAATCACTGTTAGACATACAATTGCATGAGAAAATGGTGGTATTCAATTGTTTGAGGCTCTCCCTATACAGCGTGTGTATGAAATCAACATATTAAAACAGAAAAGCAGGTGTTTCATTAATTGTGTTTTGGTGTAAGTATGTGAAATTGGGATGAATGCGAGTGGAGTAGAATATGAGTGTTCTATGAGCGTATGGGAGGAAACTTGGGTTCGTGCGCGACGTGTGCGATTGCGTGGGAGATAGGATAGTGTAAGGGAAGTAAAATACGGATAAGGAAAGATTGGAGAGCAGGAACTTATTTCAGTGGTAACATCACACAGGTAAGGCAATTTACATAATAACCGTAGGCCCCGTAATAAAGACAAACTCATGCTATGCTGTAACGTTAAATATGTAGAAAACTAAATTAAAAAAAAAACCTGCAAAATTCTCTACAAGAGATTATTTCGCAAAGCAGAATATATATGTACCGGTCATTGTAAATTTACTCATATACTGGACATACGGTAATCTCGAGATCTGCTGGCCTGGAATTCACCAACCATTCTTGAGAATATTCTTAGATTTAAGCCCAAGAATGCAAATATCAATCACAAATGTATCTATCTATAAGCTTAAAGAATAAACATTCATTTCAAGCTGCTATGTGTAAGTATGATAAATACTAATAAATAGCAACTTCATACGATTGTTTATCTTTGAGGATCATGGAAAAATTTGAGTACTTGAGTTCAAGTCTAAGAATAGTTTGAAGAATGGTTGGTTGCACACATCCAAAATAAATCAAACGTCCTACAGAAGTGTCTTCTTGTGTCCTTCATATACCTCCAGTCGATAATGTTTGAAACAGTATGTAGTATTTTTCTACGCTTGAGAAATGATGGGTAAAACCCCATTTAAATTGCATAATGTTTTCTCCTTAAGTAAATTTAAACCAGGCATTCATATTAATACGTGACTAAAATTTACCACACACGGTGTGTATAATAAGAATAAACAGATGGCTTGAGATATTTCTCGTTTTGAAAAGCATTGTTTTGAGATATTGCGATGGTATTTATTGCATTATTGTATGGTGTTGTTGCATTATTGTATGGTGTTGTTGCAGTAGTGTTTGTTATATTGCATTAGTTTGTGTTGGTGCATTCGTTTTGGTAGGTATTTTGATATATTGCTTCAGTGTTTGATATAATGCCTTAGCGTTCTGTTACATTTGTGTGTGTTGATAGTGTTGGATGAGGGTTTTGATATGTTGGATTAGTGTGTTTGGTGCAGATTTTATTTGTTTAGGTCAAGCATTGTTCCTCCCACTGTCCAGTATTAGGCAAACATTTATAAATGCGTGTATGGGGAGCGGTGGGTTGGTTGGGTTGGAGAAGGGCCAGACAGTTGTTAGCATACACAACTTACTCGTGATACGAATCTGAAGAGTAGTTTGCTAACTGGGAGTACGAACATTCTGAAGTCAGTTAGGCTTGCAAACACCCTCAAAACAATCCATTTTAAAACAAGCACTCATTTACTCCTTGTCGACAATTTATTATTTATTACAAACCAGCCTGACACTGTGCAATGTTCGTGATATCAACGGTATGGAAACAACATCGACTTCCTTTTGTGTGTATTATATATTAAATTACATAAATTGCGCATTTACAATGTTTTAACGAGTTTATACTATTCTGATTTCAGTTTCAATTTACCTGCAAACTGTCATTGTGTCCGTATCATGTAGTATTGGTAAAGAGATCATATCGCCATATAATTGCAAAAATAATGATATATTTTGCCATGAGGCCACACTTAAAAATATCATAGTTTGCCCGAACCCGACCCTAGATTTTTCAGATGGGTAGGTGTACGTGTTGATTGAATTTTGCTGTAAGTGTTGATTGACTTTTGCTAATTGACTTTTGCTGATTGACTTTTGCTGTAAGTGTTGATTGACTTTTGCTGATTGACCTTTGTTGATTGAATTTTGCTGTACACGTTGATTGAATTTTGCTGTAAGTGTTGATTAACTTTTGCTGTAAGTGTTGATTAAATTTTGCTGTAATTGTTGATTGAATTTTGCTGTAAGCGTTTGTTGAATTCTTTCTGGGAATGCTGTATTTTATGTTGGACTATTTTTGTCTGCTTTTGCTATTACTGGACGCGCCTGGTGTATGTTAGAAGTATCCACCTCAAAGTGACACCAAAAATATCCTAGTTTGCCCGAACTCGACCTTAGATTTTTCAGATGGGTAGGTAGGTAGGTAGGATTTTTTTCCTTTCAGGTATGTCCGATTCCTTTGTTAAATTTGACAGATAAGACTAAAAAAATAAATAATATTTTTACTGAAAAAAAAAAAGGATTTTGTTTTTGACCGGCAAACAAACATAATTTTAATTATGGCCTGAACGACATTTTTCTACTGTATACTTTTCACAGTGTTCTTTTATAATTTAAGTTATAAGTATGTAGTAACAATAATTAGTCCGCATAACAATAGAGTGTTTCCGTAGTACGGAATTGTGTTATTTTTCTTCCGTGAATGACACGGATAAAGCGCATCGCTAACAATGAAGACCGAAATTAACAACCATTCATATTAAACTCTCTAATTTACAACACTAGTATGTCAAACATTTTGGGAAATTAACAATTTAAAGAGATCGTTCAGGCGAACAGCTAGACCAGTTTTAGTCATACGCATGCTTGATCGCAATACTAAGGGGAGATTTGGGGAGATTCTCTCATTGTTTACTTAAATATCTCATCCAAAAATGTTAAATGGGCAAACAAATCTCATTACTTGACACATGGCAATCTTGATTTTTTTTAAAACTCACGGCGTCCCGTTAGTTTTCCTCTTAACTTGCATTTGTTAAATAATTAATATTAATTGTTAGAACAGTTCAAAGCAAATTATGTTTTACATATTACTAACTTTTTATAATATTGCACAAATAATATATTTATAAAATTGTTAAAATAGTGAAGACAATTGAAATCTCAATTTTTTTATTTAATTATATGAAAGCAGTTTTAAAGTCAAAATGACGCAGGATAAGTAAATCGACAAGCAAATTTAAATGTTTAAATAAAACTCAAGATTTGCATGTGTCCCTTTAACCAATTTTCAGTAAACAAGTTGTGAAAAATCTCACCATTAAATGTAAAAATCTCAAACAATTTTGCAAAGTGAGACTTTTTTCTCACTTTTCAAAATGGTATTGGGCTTAAGTAATCCCTGAAATCATTAAAAATGCTTTGAAATGCAGTAATTTTTTTTCTTTTCGAAATGTACGTACGCAGGTGCGTATATGCGTAAAGGCAGCTACACGCCTGTCGTTCATATACTATATGTGTTATATCTACCATATAGCGCGTTGTTAAAGTATAGCTATCCCGCCAACAACTGCCATATTTTACAAAATATGTACACCATTTCTAAACCTACTGACGACAAGATATATATTTATATATATAACTTACATGTTTTGAGTATTAAAAACAAAGTTTTTTCAAGACTATTTACATGTAAAAGCCGTGATTGAATATGCGTAAAATGAATTATGAGTATGGTAACTCTCAATTCTATGCTCCCGGTTATATTGTGTCTATGATTCTGTGCTCCCGGTTATATTGTGTCTATGATTCTGTGCTCCCGGTTATATTGTGTCTATGATTCTGTGCTCCCGGTTATATTGTGTCTATGATTCTGTGCTCCCGGTTATATTGTGTCTATGATTCTGTGCTCCCGGTTATATTGTGTCTATGATTCTGTGCTCCCGGTTATATTGTGTCTATGATTCTGTGCTCCCGGTTATATTGTGTCTATGATTCTGTGCTCCCGGTTATATTGTGTCTATGATTCTGTGCTCCCGGTTATATTGTGTCTATGATTCTGTGCTCCCGGTTATATTGTGTCTATGATTCTGTGCTCCCGGTTATATTGTGTCTATGATTCTGTGCTCCCGGTTATATTGTGTCTATGATTCTATGCTCCCGGTTATATTGTGTCTATGATTCTGCGCTCCCGGTTATATTGTGTCTATGATTCTGTGCTCCCGGTTATATTGTGTCTATGATTCTGTGCTCCCGGTTATATTGTGTCTATGATTCTGTGCTCCCGGTTATATTGTGTCTATGATTCTGTGCTCCCGGTTATATTGTGTCTATGATTCTGTGCTCCCGGTTATATTGTGTCTATGATTCTGTGCTCTCGGTTATATTGTGTCTATGATTCTGTGCTCCCGGTTATATTGTGTCTATGATTCTGTGCTCCCGGTTATATTGTGTCTATGATTCTGCGCTCCCGGTTATATTGTGTCTATGATTCTGTGCTCCCGGTTATATTGTGTCTATGATTCTGTGCTCCCGGTTATATTGTGTCTATGATTCTGTGCTCCCGGTTATATTGTGTCTATGATTCTGCGCTCCCGGTTATATTGTGTCTATGATTCTATGCTCCCGGTTATATTGTGTCTATGATTCTGCGCTCCCGGTTATATTGTGTCTATGATTCTGCGCTCCCGGTTATATTGTGTCTATGATTCTGTGCTCCCGGTTATATTGTGTCTATGATTCTGTGCTCCCGGTTATATTGTGTCTATGATTCTGCGCTCCCGGTTATATTGTGTCTATGATTCTATGCTCCCGGTTATATTGTGTCTATGATTCTGTGCTCCCGGTTATATTGTGTCGATGATTCTGTGCTCCCGGTTATATTGTGTCTATGATTCTGTGCTCCCGGTTATATTGTGTCTATGATTCTGTGCTCCCGGTTATATTGTGTCTATGATTCTGCGCTCCCGGTTATATTGTGTCTATGATTCTATGCTCCCGGTTATATTGTGTCTATGATTCTGCGCTCCCGGTTATATTGTGTCTATGATTCTGCGCTCCCGGTTATATTGTGTCTATGATTCTGCGCTCCCGGTTATATTGTGTCTATGATTCTGTGCTCCCGGTTATATTGTGTCTATGATTCTGTGCTCCCGGTTATATTGTGTCTATGATTCTGTGCTCCCGGTTATATTGTGTCTATGATTCTATGCTCCCGGTTATATTGTGTCTATGATTCTATGCTCCCGGTTATATTGTGTCTATGATTCTGCGCTCCCGGTTATATTGTGTCTATGATTCTGTGCTCCCGGTTATATTGTGTCTATGATTCTGTGCTCTCGGTTATATTGTGTCTATGATTCTATGCTCCCGGTTATATTGTGTCTATGATTCTGTGCTCCCGGTTATATTGTGTCTATGATTCTGTGCTCTCGGTTATATTGTGTCTATGATTCTGTGCTCCCGGTTATATTGTGTCTATGATTCTGTGCTCCCGGTTATATTGTGTCTATGATTCTGCGCTCCCGGTTATATTGTGTCTATGATTCTGTGCTCCCGGTTATATTGTGTCTATGATTCTGTGCTCCCGGTTATATTGTGTCTATGATTCTGTGCTCCCGGTTATATTGTGTCTATGATTCTGTGCTCCCGGTTATATTGTGTCTATGATTCTCACAATAAGTAAGTTATATAGTGTACGTCGCCGTCAGTAGGTTTAGAAACGGTGTACACTGTTTTGGCGGGATAGCTCCTTTAAATCTGGGGAAAGTAAACAATATAAGGATCAATCTATTTCCTGATTATACGAAGCTTTAACTAACACATGTCTTGTGGCTTTTTAGGATTTTTTTGTATTCATATATACATGATCATGTTAGTGTTTTACTTATATCGCTTATTAATTCTGCCACGCTTGTTAGAGGATATAGCCTTGTTGAACCATAAATTTCACAGAAACGAATTCTTCACACATAGCCTTGTGGGGTTTGCCATATTTAATCTGTCCAGTTTAACTGGGATGACACTTTGGTTAAAGTGAGGTTTGGTGAACCATACAGAGCCTGGTGTGAACCCCTAGCGACCTTCTTGTCTTTAATGTGGTACCCCTGTTGCCAACACCTTCATGTTTATGGTATCGCATATATTTTGCTGTAAGTGATGACAGCATTTTGCTGTAAATGTTGATTTAATTTTGCTGTAAATTGTGCTGTTCGTGTTGATTGAATTTTGCTGTAAGTGTTGACTGAATTTTGCTGTAAGCGTTGATTGAATTTTGATGTAAGTGAATTTTGCTGTAAGTGTTGATTGAATTTTGCTGTACCTGTTGATTGAATTTTGCTGTACGTGTTGATTGAATATTGCTGTACGTGTTGATTGACTTTTGCTGTAAGTGTTGATTGAATTTTGCTGTAAGTGTTGATTGACTTTTGCTGTACGTGTTGATTGAATATTGCTGTACGTGTTGATTGACTTTTGCTGTAAGTGTTGATTAAATTTTGCTGTAAGTGTTGATCGAATTTTGCTGTAAGTGTTGATTAAATTTTGCTGTAAGTGTTGATTGACTTTTGCTGTAAGTGTTGATTGAATTTTGCTGTAAGTGTTGATTAAATTTTGCTGTAAGTGTTGATTGACTTTTGCTATAAGTGTTGATTGAATTTTGCTGTACGTGTTGATTGACTTTTGCTGTAAGTGTTGATTGACTTTTGCTGATGATTTTTGCTGTAAGTATTGATTGACTTTTGCTGTAAGTGTTGATTGACTTTTGCTGTAAGTGTTGATTGACTTTTGCTATAAGTGTTGATTGAATTTTGCTGTACGTTTTGATTGAATTTTGATGTAAGTGTTGATTGAATTTTGCTGTAAGTGTTGATTGACTTTTGCTGTAAGTGTTGATTGAATTTTGCTGTAAGTGTTGATTAAATTTTGCTGTAAGTGTTGATTGACTTTTGCTATAAGTGTTGATTGAATTTTGCTGTACGTGTTGATTGACTTTTGCTGTAAGTGTTGATTGACTTTTGCTGATGATTTTTGCTGTAAGTATTGATTGACTTTTGCTGTAAGTGTTGATTGACTTTTGCTGTAAGTGTTGATTGACTTTTGCTATAAGTGTTGATTGAATTTTGCTGTACGTTTTGATTGAATTTTGCTGTAAGTGTTGATTGAATTTTGCTGTAAGTGTTGATTAACTTTTGCTGTAAGTTGCTGTAATTGTTGATTGAATTTTGCTGTAAGTGTTGGTTGAATGCTTTCTGAGACTATTTGTGTCTGTTTTTGCTATTATTGGACGCGCCTGGTGTATGCTAGAAGTATCCACCTCAAAGTGACACGATTAGGCCGGTGCATTGAACATGGGTTATTTCAGCTGGATTGCCATTGCATTCCTCCACAAAGGTGATCAAAGATAATGTTTCGGATCATGTAATAGCGTCGCAGTGGCCGAGTGGTTAACGACGTTGCGTTGTAAACATTCGCCTCTCACTGCTGCTGTTCGAATCAATCCCATTGGGAGCTCGACTTGTGAGGAAGTGTCGATACTTACGGATGACGGGAGGTGTACAGTACTGGTTCTACCCAGGAAAAGTGGGTGGTCTGCCTCAACCACGTGTGTGTGTGTGTGTGTGTGTAATTCTAAGGATTATAGTCCCTCCGCCTATATGGACACCAGAGAATCCCGGTACACCCAGGAATAATGTGTGGACTGTAAAAGGGTATAATTTTGAATTTTTGTTTAATTTTGTTGACTCCGCCACAGAGTCCGCCAAAGTTTCTAAATATGTTATCAAAAAAGGAAACCAGCACTGTCGGTTAATTCAACCTAATTTCTCGTTACTGGCTTTCTATGACTGGCTGTAAATGTGTTGTTAACGGACTGGTATTACTTGCACATACATAATAACATTAAAAGGAGATGAGGGATACCGTGCGACCTTTTGTTAGGTCGCTAGTATTTATACTTATGGGGCACCTATTTCAGGACGATGCGGGATATGGTGCGACCTTTTGACATGGGTCGCCCATATTTATCCTTATTGGGCCGGGGTTTTTTGGGTGGGATACGTCACGACCGTTTTTACAGGTCGCTCGTATTTCAGGACGATGCAGGATATGGTGCGACCTTTTGACATGGGTCGCCCATATTTATCCTTATTGGGGGCGGGTTTTTTTGGGGTGGGATACGTCACGACCGTTTTTACAGGTCGCTCGTATTGACACGTAATGGACTTATTTGTTTTAAGGTGATATGGGATACGCAGCGACCGTTTCTACAGGTCGCCCGTTTTCTAGTATTGGGCTTATCTATTAATTTGATTGCTTGCAAGTAGGATCGAAGACGACTTCGCGTTCCACCGACAAGTAGTGTTGGAGTAGTGCGGAGAGGCCCTGTTCCCCATCCCCATCAGGTGTGTCTGGCTGGCTGCATCGTCGTATGGTAGAGTTGTTGTATGCGTTGTAGGTTGAGTCTTGAAGATACCCAGACGCACGTGTGCATTACATTTGGGATGTTATACAACTAGTGCCCCTGGGCGGTCGTTGATTCTCTATGTTGGGATGGTTGTCGCGCCCTGGCTGATGGTCTTCTTGTAGACAGTCTGCCGCTAGCTGTGAGGACCTCCCTCTTCAAGACAACATGGTGCATTGTACTGTTTATATTAGATCTCATACCATATATAGAGTGACCAAGTTTGTTTCAAAACGGCCCCACTGTAGGGTTTTTACTATGTTTGGGCATAAGCCTTTATTTTGAAAATGATAACATTATTGAACAATAAACAATTTAAAACAACATTATTTACAAAAGTATTAATGGTTTTGGTCACTCATGTATATGTGGAGGTAGGATGATTTAGATCTCCCATCGTAACCAAGGTGTGGTGCATTTTACATACACCTTGGAAGAATGTTGCAATACTACCCTGTTTGAGGAAAAACATTTCAAAGTGGCAGGAAGATAGTCTGATGCACTATCTATCGATTCCTTCCGACTGAGTGTAACTGTAACAACCGGAGCTTTCCGCTTTAAAGTCTCATTTATAACCACAAATGAAAAGAAAAAGTCTTTATCCATTAATTTACCTATTTCCGGTGTACATTTGCTGTAGTAGAACTCAAATTCCCCCCCCCCCCCCCCCCCCCCCCCCCCCCCCCCCCCCCCCCCCCCCCCCCCAGTTTTGTCCGGTGGTATACCACTAAGGTTACTAGACTATATCTGTGATTTTACCGACTGCATTCAGTTCCTAGACACAGATGTAAATCTAAATCTTGTTTTGTTTTATTACATGTACAGCGGAAGCGGAAGTTTGGTGTCTGAAACGGCATTATGGGAATCAGATCTAACCGGTTGGCGATACTGTGTAGTGCGACAATAGTGACGATTTGCATGGTTCAACTTTGGCATTCAGCACTTCTTTTACGACAGGTTTGAGTTTATGTTAAATGTATACTGACGTAAATTTGCTTTGTTATGACCCGTAACAATAAATATACTAGTGCCCGGTTTTACGAAACAACTTACGGCAATTTTGATCGTAAGTTAATTTCTTCAATTCTTTACTTTGATTTACAATTCACAAATGAACACGATTTCATTTCATTTTCTTATACATTTGATATTTCTGCACTTAATACACACATACATGTTTACATTGAATGCTTAGGTGCAAAAATGCGAACATTGAGACATATCGTATGATGTTAAATAAAACGGGGCCCAGTTTCTGTGAACCTTACCTTACGTGCATTCCCTTTTAAAGGGAGTACATCAGGCTTTCGTAGGGTCCGACTCCAATGATAATTTGTTGTTCTAAAAGGCGTTACAATAATGGACAAGCAATGTTTTAAGCAAGCGACATCAATTCACGGGTGTTAAAACACATTGAAAACAATAAATGTTGTCACGGAGATATAAACACACCATGACCGTTTTCCCTTACATTCTTCCCGATTTTTACCAAGCATTTTACCTCCCAACCAAGCATTTTGAATCAATGTGGGCGACCTCGCTTCTTTCTTTAACCAAGCATTTTACCTCCCAACCAAGCATTTTGAATCAATGTGGGCGACCTCGCTTCTTTCTGTTCAAATACCGTGACATGCCTTACATATTGATTACAATTCACCATTGTAACACGACCTGCTAGAAGTACATATCAGTACAGAAATACAATTGTTCACATGTAAGGAATATGTGTAAAATAATATATTAGTCAAAAAAAAAGCCTGATTACCACCTTTAAACGGGCACAACACGTTTTGGGGGTATTTCTTCATAGGCGTCTTATACGCGATTGTAGATAACTTAGACTGCATTTATTTAATACATCTAGACGGTCTTATTTAATACATTTACTAGACGGTCTATCGGCAAACTGTCTTGTATTTCGAAGTCTTACTTATAAAGATTATATGGTGTCAAACAAGAATGAATATTCCAGGCTCATTCTCCATTTACATCGCGATAAAAACATGACGAATGGGCCTAGGACCGTCTAACCTGCAGAACTGCAGGGTTGCCGCACATTCCATTGTAGACACTCCATTTACGATGTGGCCACGTCTCTACGTTTACACACTTAGGGTCATGATGAAGAACTTTAATGAACATCACAAAATATGACCAAATGAACATGAAAGGTGGGGTGTGAGGGTGGGGGATTCCCAGTGGCCCTATTCTACTCCCGGTGTCTATCTCCTCCCACAGTTTTCAACCGATTGTTTTCAGGATGCTTACCTATGATGTGAAGATGTGCATATATATTCGCTGTCAAAATCCACGATGTATTAACGGCGTTACGGCCCTTTTTTTCGTCAAATTTTACGTTAAAATATCGTGTCTGTCTATCTCCTGCCACAGTTTTCAACCGATTGTTTAGCAGTTTTATAGTATGCTTACCTAGGACATCAAAATGTGCATATCGATTCAGCGCCAAAATCGACCATGTTTTAACTGAGTTAAGGTACCTTTTTAAGTCAAATTTTAGTTTTTTCGCTGATTTTTTCAGTGGGGGCATCCGTGTCTCATGGACACATTTCTAGTTTGCGTTTAATTCTATACCTCATTTACTAATCACTAGCGATATTGTAAATGGTAATAATCAGCTCGCAATTGTGAATAAGCAATTAAACTAATAAGCAATTAGTGAATAGCAAGCAAACATTAAAACGAGCAATGCTGAAGGGGATGTTGGCAATTAGCATTAATGCTAATAATAATAATAATAGATTAATGGATCATTTGTAACTAGCAAATGAACAAGAGCAATGCACAATGAGCAATACGGAATAAACAATGAGCAAACGCAATAAAGAATGGGCAATACGCAATAAAGAATGATCAATACGCAATAAACAATTAGGAATACGCAATAAACAATGAGCAATACGCAATAAAAATGAGCAATAAACAATGAGCAACACTCGATAAACAATGAAAAATACGGAATAAACAACGAGCAAACGCAATAAACAATGAGCAAACGCAATAAACAATGAAAAATACGAAATAAACAATGAGATATACGCAATAAACAATGATAAATACGGAATAAACAATGAGCAATACGCAATAAACAATGAGAAATACGCAGTAAACAATGAGAAATACGCAATAAACAATGATCAATACTCAATAAACAATGAGCAATAAACAATGAGCTATACACAATAAACAATGAGAAATACGCAATAAACAATAAGAAATACGGAATAAACAATGAGCAATACGCAATAAACAATGAGCAATAAACAATGATCAATACTCAATAAACAATGAGAAATACGCAATAAACAATGAGAAATACGGAATAAACAATGAGCAATACGCAATAAACAATGAGTAATACGCAATAAACAATGAGATATACGGAATAAACAATGAGCAATACGCAATAAACAATGAGCAATAACAATGAGCAATACACAATAAACAATGAGCAAGTCGCAATGACTAATGCTCATGAATGATATCACAGGTAATCCATAGCGTATGCAACTTGTTTTTGAAACTTGCTAATTCCAATAAAATATTTAAAGGTATAGTATTGATTTGATTGCGAATTAACTAATTACTTCGGTATTTCTAGATCGATAACAAGAACGCAGACGACAATCACCGAGGTGCAGTGATTATGCGGGGAAATTCCGATAGTCATGTCAACATAACGTATCACATCAATACAGCAGTTGGTAAGTTGCTTTGCTATAAATGGCCATTTAAGTAATATATAGAGCCGAGACGGTAAATAACCAACGAGCTGAGACAGACTGTATCTTTTTTTGTAGTATGGTCTACTTAGTGACCCCGTCCTTACTCTAATTTCCATTTATCGGACGTTAGAGTAATGTTTATCCTGAATTATTAAATGATTTAGTGCTATTTTGCAGACAACTTCACCATACTATCAACATCATTCATTTTCATAATTTCATTATTTCATCTCGTGAGCTCCCAAAACAGTATTTTCAGCCACTCGTGAGAAAACTGTTTTTGGATTAGCCACGAGTGGTTTGGTTTCACGAGATGAAATAAAGTTGCATCTTCCACTGAAAAAACACACAAATATCCTCTGTATAATTGTTGTCATGATAATGTACTTCGACTGAAACAAGCTCCAACAACAATAGGCGACGTCATTGTCAAATTGCCAATATACATCAGTTTTACTTATGCGGACCTTGTAATTATAAACACATTAATTATATATTTCTTACCGTCCAACCAGATAAAATGTCGGTGACAGGCGCCAATCTGGAACATGAAACTGCAAAACGTGAAGCTGAGAGGCTGCAACGGGAGTTTTGGTACTACATTAAAAGCGAACTGAATACACTCAGTAAGAGGTCCACTGACAACGCAATAAACGACAGAATTACATCCGTGTTATCCGATGGCGATATCTATCAAAGGCAGGTACATGTTTAATTAATCGAACAATTCATAACTTTCACATGACATCATCAAAATAATTTGACCAATTAGTGATCAATAAACTAAAAGACTTTCACATTCTGGTAGAGGCTAAACTCGGTGTTTATCGTTGCTGCTCAACTGACTTTAGCCCTTTATAAAACTAATTTGTAGAGATAATGATATTTAAAGCTTTATTTTTTATTACAGCTGTGTATCTTGTGATGTTAAAACACCAGTATGGATATATTTAATTTAAATTATGGACCAATATTTAGATTTTTCATGTAGAGATTGCGGATAAAGTCCGAGTAAACCACTTTACTTTCACCTGCTATATATCTCAACATCTCGGTTGTAACTTACGACTGTATGTGAAAGTTATGAATACACACGAGTGTAATCGTCCCGGATGATCTGCGTCTCAGCGGCCGAGGGGTTAACGCCGATGCGTTGTCAACTTCCTCGCCTCTCACAGCTAAGTGTTCGAATCCCACTGGGAGCTTAACATGTAAGTGAGGAAGTGTCGATTCATGGCGGGAGGTGTACAGTTCTGGTTCTAACCAGTAAAAATGGGGTGATTTGGCTCATAAAATGGACCGTCAGATATGACCTAAAATGACGTAAAACAACTTTCAAACAAAACAATGATCTCATTCACTTTGTTGAGTATTTTGAAAAACGACAACTTTACAGAAACATTCACCGTTCACTTATTTCTGTCGACAGTCCATATATATATATATATGCATAGATATATTGATAGATATGAAATAACCGTTAACAATGCATACGTTCTAGTAGTTAGTCTGTAGTTTCAATCAAGAACAAACGTAGCAATATTTACAGTGAAACTCACAATTGGGTCACTTAAATGCACATATTAAATTCAAAATTAATTTTCTCCGGAAGCAGAACAAACTTTTAAAAATAAACAAAACATTCTTTTCAACGGGAAAGGTACTAAATATATAAGATGATAGTTTAATACATGTTTCCCTGTAAGAGCTTTCACATCTTTTTTTTAAGAGCTTTCAAATCTTCCCTTTAAGAGCTTTCACATCTTCCCTTTAAGAGCTTTCACATCTTCCCTTTAAGAGCTTTCACATCTTCCCTTTAAGCTTTCAAATCTTCCTTTTAAGAGCTTTCAAATCTTCACTTAAAGAGCTTTCAAATCTTCCTGTTAAGAGCTTTCAAATCTGCCCTTTAAGAGCTTTCAAATCTTCCCTTAAAGAGCTTTCAAATCTTCCCGTTAAGAGCTTTCAAACTTCCAAATCTTCCCGTTAAGAGCTTTCAAATCTTCCCTTTAAGGGCTTTCACATCTTTCCTGTAAGAGCTTTCACATCTTCCCTTTAAGAGCTTTCACATTTTCCCTTTAAGAGCTTTCACATATTCCCGTGAAGAGCTTTCACATATTCCCTTTAATATCTTTCAAATATTCCCTTTAAGAGCTTTCAAATCTTCCCTTTAAGAGCTTTCACATCTTCCCTTTAATAGCTTTCACATATTCCCTTTAAGAGCTTTCACATATTCCTTATAATATCTTTCAAATCTTCCCATTAAAAGGTTTCAAATCTTCCCTTTAAGAGGTTTCAAATCTTCCCTTTAAGAGCTTTCAAATCTTCCCTTTCAGAGCTTTCAAATCTGCCTTTTGAGAGCTTTCAAATCTTCCCTTAAAGAGCTTTCAAATCTGCCCTTAAAGAGCTTTCAAATCTTCCCTTTAAGAGCTTTCAAATCTTCCCTTTAAGAGCTTTCAAATCTTCCTTTTAAGAGCTTTCAAATCTTCACTTAAAGAGCTTTCAATCTTCCCGTTAAGAGCTTTCAAATCTTCCCTTTAAGAGGTTTCAAATCTTCCCTTTAAGAGCTTTCAAATCTTCTCTTTAAGAGCTTCCAAATCTACCCGTTAAGAACTTTCAAATCTTCCCTTTAAAAACTTTCAAATCTTCCCTTTAAGAGCTTCCAAAACTAACTGTTAAGAACTTTCAAATCTTCCCTTTAAAAACTTTCAAATCTTCCCTTTAAGAGCTTCCAAAACTAACCGTTAAGAACTTTCAAATCTTCCCTTTAATAGCTTTCAAATCTTCCCTTTAAGAGCTTTCAAATCTTCCCTTTTAGAGCTTTCAAATCTTCCCTTTAAGAGCTTCCAAATCTTCCCGTTAAGAGCTTTCAAATCTTCCATTTAGGAGCTTTCAAATTTTCTCTTTAACAGCTTTCAAATCTTCCTTTTAAGAGCTTTCGAATCTTCCATTTAAGAGCTTTCAAATCTTCCTTTTAAGAGCTTTCAAATCTTCCTTTTAAGAGCTTTTAAATCTTATTCATTTTGCAATATTATATTTTAGAATGATCAAACACAACTTGTTTAAGCTGATGAATGCCGACAAACAAGAGGAATTTAAAACAAACGAGTCACTACGACTAGGAAAACTGGTACAGCGGAGATTACACTTTCTGCAGGTAACGTAATAAGGGCGGCTACACTTTCTGCAGGTAACGTAATAAGGGCGGCTACACTTTCTGCAGGTAATGAAATAAGGGCGGCTGCACTTTCTGCAGGTAAAGTAATAAGGCGGCTATACTTTCTGCAGGTAATGAAATAAGGGCGGCTACACTTTCTGCAGGTAACGTAATAAGGCGGCTATACTTTCTGCAGGTAATGAAATAAGGGCGGCTATACTTTCTGCAGGTAACGTAATAAAGGTGGCTACACTTTCTGCAGGTAATGAAATAAGGAAGGGCGGCTACACTTTCTGCTGGTAACGTAATAAGGGCGGCTACACTTTCTGCAGGTAATGAGGTAACGTAATAAGGGCGGCTTCACTTTCTGCAGGCAATGAAATAACTGCAGGTAATGTAATAAGGGTTGCTACACTTTCTTCAGGTAACGAAATAAGGGCGGCTACACTTTCTGCAGGTAATGAAATAAGGGCGGCTACACCTTCTGCAGGTAATGAAATAAGGGCGGCTACACTTTCTGCAGGTAATGAAATCAGGACGACCACACTTTCTGCAGGTAATGAAATAAGGGCGGCCACACTTTCTGCAGGTAATGAAATAAGGGCGGCTACACTTTCTGCAGGTAATAAAATAAGGGCGGCCACACTTTCTGCAGGTAATGAAATAAGGGCGGCTACACTTTCTGCAGGTAATAAAATAATGGCGGCTACACTTTCTGCAGGTAATGAAATAAGGGCGGCTACATTTTTTGCAGGTAATGAAATAAGGGCGGATACACCTTTTGCAGGTAACGTAATAAAGGCGGCTACACTTTCTGCAGGTAATGAAATAAGGGCGGCTACACTTTCTGCAGGTAACGTAATAAGGGCGGCTACACTTTCTGCAGGCAATGAAATGACGTAATAAGTAACGTAATAAGGGTGATAAGGGTAATAAGGGTGTTTATACGTTCAGCAGGTTACGTAATAAGGGCGGCTACACTTTCTGCAGGTAACGTAATAAGGGCGGCTACACTTTCTGCAGGTAATGAAATAAGGGCGGCTGCACTTTCTGCAGGTAAAGTAATAAGGCGGCTATACTTTCTGCAGGTAATGAAATAAGGGCGGCTACACTTTCTGCAGGTAACGTAATAAGGCGGCTATACTTTCTGCAGGTAATGAAATAAGGGCGGCTATACTTTCTGCAGGTAACGTAATAAGGGCGACTACACTTTCTGCAGGTAACGTAATAAGGGCGTCTACACTTTCTGCAGGTACAGAAATAAGGTTGGTTATACTTTCTGCAAGTAACGTAATAAGGGCGTCTACACTTTCTGCAGGTAACGTAATAAGGGTGGTTATACTTTCTGCAGGTAACGTAATAAGGGCGTCTGCACTTTCTGCAGGTAACTTAATACGGGTGGTTACACTTTCTGCAGGTAACGTAATCAGGGCGTCTACACTTTCTGCAGGTAACGTAATACGTGTGGTTACACTTTCTGCAGGTAACGTAATAAGGGCGTTTACACTTTCTGCAGGTAACATAATAAGGTCGTCAACACTTTCTGCAGGTAATGAAATAAGAGCGGCTATACTTTCTGCAGGTAATGCAATAAGGGCGACTATCCTTTCTGCAGGTAATGAAATAAGGAAGACGACGCTTATAAGGGCGACTACACTTTCTGCAGGTAATGAAATAAGGGCGGCTGCACTTTCTGCAGGTAACATAATAAAGGCAGTTACACTTTCTGCCGGTAATGATATAAGGGCGACTACACTTTCTGCAGGTTACGCAATAATGTCGACTACCATTTCTGCAGGTGTCATAAGGGTGATTTCACTTTCTGAGGGTAACGTAAGCAGGGCGGTTACCACTTTAGCAGGGTGATAACCATTTCTGCAGGTAAGGTTATAAAGACGGTTACACTTAATGAGGATGATTACACTTTCCGTTATCTTAATCAGGACGGTTTACAGGTAATGGAAAAAGGGTGAATAAAGGCGGAAAAACTTTCTGGGTTGGGGTGACATATGCATATTGTTATCCTTCCAATACTGATTTCCATGCCAAAATGATATACAATCCAAGTTTAAAACTCTTACTCAGGCAATATTGCAAGCCGTTCCTTTTAAAGGGAAACTGTATTTGACGTCCGTGTTATCATATCCGAATGAGGGTTATGATGGTATAGTCCAATTTATATTTTACTTTTTCATTAAGAACCCGAAAGATTGTTCCAGAGCTAAAAAGTTAGTTTGCGACATTCTTCACGACAGTTGTGGTTTTGGATGTCAGCTACATCACGTGACCTACTGTCTGATTCAGGCATATGCCACAAACCGGACCCTGATACTCGTGTCTAAACAATGGAATTACGATGTGGCGGGATGGGAGGCCATGTTCCAGCCACTCAGTAATACATGCACGGATTCCGACGGGTCTAGTAAAGCAGACTGGTCAAGTATGTAAAACGATGAGCTTAAAGTTCTCCGGCCATGTTTTGTTTGATAAACATGTTTATGTTTATTTAAATCAATACACAACAATAGATAGTTACAATTCACACATTGCAATATCTGTGAAAAGCGAGAATAAGATTTTATTTGATGACGTAGAAAACTTTGAACAGGTAAATTAATCCACAGGTAAATGTATTTATTAATTATCTGGCAATAGTTGTGCAGCTATACAATTTCAGATTTACCTCATTTCCCCGAGCAGTCACGCAGTGGTAAAAGTAGTATCTACGTCATGCAAATAATATTTATTTTTACATACAACTCAGTAGCGGTTTTCAATATATGTTTCTCTCCGAGACTATCAAGAAATGTTCATATGATGTTTAAGAGTCAAATTTGTTAATTGATAATACCACAAAAAGGGTGTCCATTTATCTTTAATTACGTGACTTTTTGATTTGATTTACGGCAAACGTTATCAACAAACTTTCGATTCAGTTTTATTTTTGCTTCATTACTTCTTAATACTTTGTTCAATAAAGCATTGCACAAATAGCCATTCCCAAAATGTACACAGTGGTAGGCTTTTTTCTTTCATTTCCATGACATTGGGAGGGTTAATTTCAGAAAGTACTGTCCCGAAAGCATCGAGCGCTTTGTCGAATTTTTTTTGCCGTGAACCCGATCAAAAAATCACGTGGTTTCGCCACCGTGTTTGATGCAGCTTTTTAACATTCTGCCGTTTAAAGTAGCTGCTTTAAGGAAGCTCATCACATTAAAGAAACACATGGTAATCTTTCGTATTTTGTTTGTTTACAAAACTCCCGTTCGCATAATAACGGAGACATTTTCAAAAAAACAAATTTGTATATGTTTAAAGTCAAATTCATATATACTGGCTTGAATAAATCGAAGTGCTATTTTTTTCTATGTTTGTCCTTTAACATGTTCAAATAGCTGAAAAGTGGATTTGAGTATATTAATAATAATAATAATACATACTATCCAAACACACACACAACCAGTAATAATAATAATAATATAATAATAATAATAATAAAACGCAGCCGACAACTGTTCGCTCACGTGCCGAATCGTAGGAACCAATCAGATAGCAAATAGTAACAATTTTATATATACACGTTAATACGAATTTGCGGTGCAACTAACTAAATGCTCCAAAGGACAAAATAGTCTAGCGTGCTGGTTTTCAAGACACAATTCTAGAACGGTTCGTCTAAAAACAAATTGAAGCAGCAGCCATTATACCAAGATTCTGGTATGTTTCTGATTGGCTGATACAGACGCACCTTCTATCCAAGAAGAAAAACAAAAATTAAATTAATACAAAAGAGGGAAACTTCATAATTATATCGACGACCTAAATGTTAATGATCAAATATACAAAACTCAAACAAAACAACGATTCTGCACGTGAGTACTCTCTGTTTCATATACAACTAACATTGAGCCCCACTTACACTAAAAGGGTACTGAGTTTAGTTTCATTCTAATTTTATTTTGATATATTAGATTTTATGTAACATAACATTAATTCGTCTACGTTTATCATGTATTACTCTATATCGTGTTTGTATATAGCACACCCAACAGAAGATATCCAAGTTATAATACTGCCAGTACACCCGTACATAATCCGCAGTCCCGACTACATGCCATTGGCAATCCCGGACGACTTGGCTGACACTTTACTGCTCTTCCATGGTGACCCGTCCGCTTGGTGGGTCGGGCAATTTGTAAAGTATGCGACGCGCCCACAACCGCATCTGGAAGAGTACTTAAGGAATACAACAAAACGCTTATCTTTTGGCAATCCAACAGTCGGGTAAGTCATACAACTTTATTGAAGAACAGAATAGAATGTTAACTCGCCTTATTTCTCATTGACCGTCCCTGTGTTTGCGCGGTCTGGTGACTTTTTGAGATTTTACAAGATCAAGCATTTTGTTAGATTAACGAAGAAGCAAGCAAACGGGTGGCGAAACCATGTGACATTTTGTTCGGATTCACGGCAAAAACGTGTAAACAAAACGCTCGATTCAGGTAAGTGTCCATCATAACTTTCTTAATATTTATCAAATTTTATTCAACTAAAACGCACATTCCCCTCCAATATGATCTCTTTCCTCCGCCGCAAATGGTAATTTGATTTATCTAGTACTTTCTGAGATTAGCCCTCCAAAATTCTTCGAAACGAAATAAATATACGACCGTGTACATTTTGGGAGAGTTAATCCCAAAAGGTACTGAATGAACCAAATTGCTTTTGTGGCGGAGGAAAGAGTTCGCATTGTAAGGGTATGTGCGCGTTATTTGAACAAAAGTCGTTAAGAAGTTAAGAAGAAAACCCCTACTTGAATCGAGCGCTTTGTTTTACATTTTTTGCCATGAAACCGATCAAAAGTCACGTGGTTTCGCCATCCTACATATCTATAGACAATCCTGAACGCTCGGCCAATCCCGTCATTCTTCGGGATGCTGCGAAGCTGTGTACGAGATGTTGCGAATGATATATAGAATAACAATGTGTGACGTCATTTGTGACGTATAAGATCTGTGTTATATCGTGCATTGTAAGCTCATTCAAATCAAATCTTTCGATTGATTTTGAACGGTAACGACCCATATAAAACAAGATAAGCTACATTGATTTTCTTTAACTCAAGAAGAGTTCATGATATATCTCGTCGTCAGTAGACCTGTTTAGAAATACAGGAAATTGCATCTTTTGAGTATTACCTTCTGTTTATTATACATATTTGTGAAGGACTGCAACGGAACATTTTATTGTTGTTTTTCTGAGGTCAAGCAGACGTTTACAAAAATATTAAATGCACACACCTGGTACATTATCGCGTGCAGAAATGAATTTCCTATCCAACAATACCTAAGTTCCTCTTACGATCCCTGGTCAACTCGCCGAGATATCAAAGTGAAAAGTCACAAATCTACTCGTCATTTGTCTACATATCCGGTTTACATTCCAAAATTATGTTTCTGTTATTTTCGGCAATCTGAAGCAATCTAGAAACTGAGATTGAACTACTTAAGACATAATGCAGAACAAATCGTGAACGCTCGCCAATCCGTCATTCTTCGGGATAGTACGAGATGTTGCGAATGAATGCATAACGGTATGACGAATTATGACGTCAGTAGTTCAGTCGCAATATCAATCGTGAACGCTCGGCCAATCCCGTCATTCTTCGGGATCCCGCCTAGTGTGTATCACGGTGCTTCGGTATGTTCAAAATCTTGACATTCTGTTAGCCGGAAGGCAACGGCACAGACAATAGTGCACTGTTGCTATGTAAACAAAATGGCCGCTAACCACACGTGTTGATGTATAATTTGCGTTGAGTGTTTGTTTTTTACAATACAGATGCAGGTTTTATCACTGCTTTCATGTAAATAATATACTAATGTTGCAATCGGCTGAATAACATTTGGATGATAACTTTGATTTTGAATGCAAATTTGTTTTGGCGGAAATCTAAGACGCGATGACGTAACCAATACGAAAACCTGCGCATAACATTCGAGTAATGCTGCTGCGAAGCAGTATACGAGATGTTGCGAATGTCGCAATATATATATATATATATCGATTGCATGTGTAGTTGATTTGTTTGTATACGTCTGCTTGACCTCAGAAAAAACAACTCTAAAAGTTCACGTTACAGTCCATCATAAATAATTACATGTATAATAACGTAATGTCCAATAATAATCAAAAGTACAGTCCATCATAAATAATTACATGTATAATAACGTAACGTAATGTCCAGTAATAATCAAAAGTACAGTCCATCATAAATAATTCCATGTATAATAACGTAAAGTAATGTCCAGTAATAATCAAAAGTACAGTCCATCATAAATAATTACATGTATAATAACGTAAAGTAATGTCCAGTAATAATCAAAAATACAGTCCATCATAAATAATTACATGTATAATAACGTAACATAATGTCCAGTAATAATCAAAAGTACAGTCCATCATAAATAATTACATGTATGATAACGTAAAGTAATGTCCAGTAATAATCAAAAGTACAGTCCATCATAAATAATTACATGTATAATAACGTAACGTAATGTCCAGTAATAATCAAAAGTACAGTCCATCATAAATAATTACATGTATAATAACGTAAAGTAATGTCCAGTAATAATCAAAAGTACAGACCATCATAAATAATTACATGTATAATAACGTAAAGTAATGTCCAGTAATAATCAAAAGTACAGTCCATCATAAATAATTGCATGTATAATAACATAAAGTCCAGTAATAATCAAAAGATACAATTTCCTGTGTTTAGAAACGGTTTACTGTTGAAAGATTTGCCTGTTTATGGCGGACGCTTTTATTAACATTTTCAAAACGACGTCACGTTTAAGGTTTCGTACAATGAAATAACGGTGAATACTGACATGTTAATGAGGTTTGATTGACGTCATATAGTAATGTTTTTGACATTGACTACGCTGCTGAGGTTTCTTTTCGGTGATTTTGGTTTACCTTTGCATGCCAGATGACCCATCATTATGTCTCTTTTTGTTCAATCATATAAAGAGTTGTCATGCATTTACTTCGTAAATTGTTTTATACTAAAACAGCCGCCAAGTCCGCACAGCTATCAAAACAAGAGGCTCAAGAGGGCATGTGGAAGCTCTAGTAGCTAAGAATGGCTCTTATAACCGGCGAGGGGGATTAATATGGCGTATCTGAATGGCTGGTTTTTATTTATTTCTGATATTTTATATTGAAATAAACATTCTGGTAAAAGTGAACAAGGATTGAACCCACGTCCTATTGCTCCCATTTGAAATGAATAAATAAGTGAAAACAAATATTTATTAACTGAAACAAGTTTCCAAAAAATAAAATTGACCCACGAGGATTTGAACTTATGAACCAATAAAAAAGAGGATAACAATGTTTGCCTCCAGTAAGATTTGAACAACCCCAAGTTTCCAGTATACATTACCAAATATTGAAAATTTCGCCAATACAAATGCCATATTTGACGAACTTTTCGAAGCCATTATTATTATTATTATACGCATTCTGTGATTTTTTGTTAAGCTTGAATGAAACATGAAAGTGGTATAGTGGTAACAAGGCCAAACTATATCATACATACACTTTGTTGTCAACAAGCATTTTTGCAAAATCAATGCATTTAGCAATGATTTCCTCAAACATAAAGGTTTGCTTTTTTCGCTCTACTGTCCAAAGGCAGGTCAGTAGAGCGTATGGGATGGGAGTTGTCTGTCGTTCGTCCGTCGTGAACATTTACTTAAAAAAAACTCTTCTCTCAAACTGCTGAATTTGACGAAACTTCACAGGAATCCGCCTTGTGTGGTTCTCTCTCAGATTTATACAAATCGTCCCGATCCGTCAACAAATATGGCCGCCGTTACTGAAAACAGAACAATCTTTAAACGACTTCTTCTCATGAACAAATGATCCAATTGTTTTGAAACTTGATCAAATAATTGTTTCAAAACACTTTCTCAGATTTAAGTAAATTGTCCATACCCGACAATACATATGGCTGCCGTTACTAAATCAGAAAACTCTTTAAACGACGACTTCTCGTGAACCAATGGCCCACTTGTTGTTTTATTTTCTCATAAAAAAACATTGGTTCATAGGTTCAAATCCCAGTTATTTATTTAGTTTGCTCAAACTGTCACTGCCTTTTTAGCAAGTGGGGCGATACAGGCCCTCATTAGACTCTTGTTTGTTAAATTTAATAATGCAAATGTCTTTAACTTACCTAGGATACACGTTCGAAGAACAGACAAGATTATCGAGGCGTCATTCCACGATTTAGAGGAATACATGATATATGTAGAAGAATGGTTTGATGCCTATGAAATGAGAGGCCCGGGCGTGAGGCGGCAGGTCTTCTTGGCGTCAGATGATAATAATTTACTGGCGGAGGCACGGCAAAAGTAAGTTTCACACATCATACATTATAATGAGTAACGCCATTACCATTTGGGGGCGTCCGTGGCCAAGTGGTTAGCGTCTCTGACTTGTAATCACGTGCCCCTCACCACTGTGGGTTCGATCGTACATAGCTGTATACAAACAATTTATCTTTTAATTTAATTATCAATGCTAATAAGTTTTATTAAGGGCTAAAGTCAGTTGAGCATCAATGATAAACACAGAGTTTATGCACTAGCAGAATGTGGAGGTGTTTTATTTTATTGATCACTGATTGGTCAAATTATTTTGATGATGTCATGTGAATAGTCATTTCACAAAAGCGTGCGCACTAAAGACAAGTGAAGTGCATGCGATATTAGACGTTTTTTTCCTTATTTTAACAAAAATATCAAATGGATGTTTAAAAATACGTACCTGTTTTTTATCGGTGAATAAAATACAGTTAGGAGTTGGATGCGTAGTAATTAAATCACGAGTTCTTTAGCACGAGTGATTTAATTACTCGCATCCGAACGACTATCTGTATTTTATTCACCGATAAAATGCATGTACGTATTTATTATTTCGATTCTAACACAACAATAACCCCATTGTGGGGGCACTATATAGTATGTCGGACGTCAAGGTAATCAAGCTGCTAGTTTACAGGCTGTTCCGTTGGGCGCCCCCGTATGCAAAGTTCTGCGCGGTGCAATGTGTTCAAATACACTACCAAATGTACGGTGTTCCGTTAGGGCCATCGTATCATCGCGTATAAGTCTATGCGCGATGGTACGATGGTACGATGGCGATGACACAGTGGTACGATGGCGATGGTACGATGACGCGATGGTACGATGGCGATGGCGATCGCGTCATCGTCATCGTACTATCGTACCATCGCCATTGTACCATCGTACCATCGCGCATCGAGTTTTAGCGCGATGGTACGATGGTCCATCGTACCATCGCGTATCGACCTTTTACAAGTCGATGCGCGATGGTACGATGGCAATGATACGATCGTACGTTGGAGATGACGCGATGGACTATCGTACCATCGAAATCGTACCATCGTGTCATCGCCAATGTTAAAGTGTCACATATTAATGATTTGCTGCAAAAGACAGTTCTTGTTTGTTTACTAAACAGGTCAAGGGTACAGCTGTTTTCATTGACTGACTGTTTTCATTGCTAACATAGTGTAAGCATAGAGTCGAAATTTCGAAAATGTTCATCAGTGATCCAGTAAAACTTATTAATACGCTTCTTATACATACAACCACACAATCGAATAAGAATGGGCAGTTTTTATTATTGGAACTACATTCGACTACACCTCGGAGGCTTACCTACACCTCGGAGGCTTACATGTAATGAGTGGTGGTAAACCTCGAATCTTTGCATTCATGATGTCCTCCATTTTTGTTTTGCTTTGATGTGCGCATGTCTACACGGAAGGCGATGGAGCGATGGTACGATGGAGCAGGGGGCGATGCAACATCGCACATCGACTGCGATGGTACGATGGTACGATGGTGATGACACGATGGTAACATCGTACCATCGTACCATCGCGTTTAAAGTCGATGCGCGATGGTACGATGGTACGATGGTACAATGGCGATGGTACGATGGCGATGACGCGATGGACTATCGTACCATCGCCATCGTTAATGGAAATTAATGGAACAGCTGTATTTTATTGTAGAATAACATACAGATGTCTCTCTTAATAACATACAGCAGTCCCTCTTCGTTATGTATATGAAAGATTGCGCAGGTCGTGTTAGAATAACATATAATAATACAATACTTTTTCTTCAGGTATCCAAAGTACACGTTCATAAGTGACAACAAAGTATCACAGACCGCTGGCACCAGCTCACGATATACGAAGTTGTCCCTTTTCGGAATCATTCAAGACATACATTTTCTCTCTCGCTGTGATTATATAGTTTGCACATTTTCCTCTGGGGTTTGTATTTTTATTGATTTATTTCTCTAAAAAATAGATTATTTATGTGATTGTATTTAAATGTAAACAGTTATATTTATATTTATTTATTTTATCGGATCCGAGTGACCTTGACCTTTGACCTACTAACACCCTAAATGTAATATTAATGTAAAATCACATTCAGGATATCAACCTCATATCATATTATAAGAATCTTTCATGGGTATTCGGTTCAGATAGGGAATTCCAACCCAAGGTATAAGTGATTTATCGGAACCGAGGCCCTGCCAAAGTTCCGATTAAAACACTTATACCGAGGGTTGGAATTCCCTATCTGAACCGAATACCCATGATAGATTCTTTTTCTTGCATATCAGAGACATGTTGTGCGTTGACGCCGCCAGCTATTAACGTTTTGCATGTTTTCCTGCATACCAGATGTTGGCGCGCGTGAATTTTATCTCGACCCTAGGGTGAGATGGAAATATCTAGCCCCGGTAAAATGGCGGATATCCTTGTCCGGTATGCAAGAAAATTTTATCCAGCTCGATATTAAACAGTCACTCATGTAAGATCCTCTTTTTATAGCAATACACAAATAAATCTGCGAGACTTTAGACGTGCACATTTCGTAGTACCCGTTGGATATAAACAATTTGTCTATAAACAGTAGTTTCATACCAGACGAAAATATTATAAAATAGGAAAATTAGTGTCTCAAAAACGTCTTGGCAAAAGTAGTAAAACACGCACAGAAACAAACAACAACCACAAAGATGAATAAAAGGCAAGATATGACATCACGAACATAAATGGGTTGACAATAGGGGTACCGTCTTGGAACGATCAGGGGCAAAACGGATGTTGGGTGATTAAACTAGGTTCTAGAGTGCACCAAACCTCACTCTTACCCTGTTGTTATCACAATTTTTCGGGACAGTGTAAATAAAGAAATCACCGTTAAAGCTACAGAGTCTCTATTTTAACTGGTATCGACGAACACTCAAATAGTCGGTATATAAGGCAGAAATCGATGCGTAAAATATCACATTTTTGTTTAGCCTTCGTACTGGTAACATCGGTAAACATACGGCTTCAGAATATATGTGATAAAACAGTACTTGAAACGGGATTTGAACCACAGCCATTGCGCTTTTAAGTTTTGATTGCCGTACGTTTAACCACTAGACAATGGCTATTTATGAGGGTACCGACCCCCTTTTCGTACGCGGGATTCCGACCCATATTAGCCAATATTACGTACGCCGGGTTGTGGTACGCCGTACGCCGACATCGCAGTTTTTCATACGCGTACGCCGTATTTTTCTCAAAAAATGTTTTTTTCCATCCAAAAAATTAAAAAAATGGCCATGCCCAAAAAAAGCCAGTAGGGGAGGGTGGAGGTTGGTACCCTCATTTATTGGTATGTTCTAGCATTACTCATTACGCCTAGAGAGACACAAAGCAAGTACTCAATGACTTGGCAGAAGTAAGAGCTAAAGGGAATAAACCATTGGTACTTGTAATAACCCATACGTACTTATAGATGAAACGTGGCGCTTGTTGCAACTTTTATCACGAACGTCTCATACATGTTTAGCTTACCAAAATAAATTAATCACAGGTCGTCATAAGTTTTAGCACGCCTGCTTCTACGCACTCAAGGAACAGCTATCTGTGCAAGAAGAGGAATATCCGGTACAGAATTGTGGAGCCAATGCAAACATATCATAAATTTATTCTTTTAAACAACTTTTTTATAAGCAGCTGGCGACACACCTATTTTCTTTTCATTTCATAGCACTACTTCTGTACCGGCTCCACTACTTCTGTACCGGCTCCACTGCTTCTGACTTCTGTACCGGCTCCACTGCTTCTGACTTGTGTACCTGCTCCACTACTTCTGTACCGGCTCGACTGCTTCTGATTTCTGTACCGGCTCCACTACTTCTATACCGGCTCCACTACTTCTATACCGGATTCACTGCTTCTGACTTCTGTACCGGCTCCACTACTTCTGTACCAGCTCCACTACTTCTGTACACTACTTCTGTACCGGCGCCACTACTTCTGTACCGGCTCCACTGCCTCTGACTTCTGTACCGGCTCCGTTACTTCTGTCCCGGCTCCACTACTTCTGTACCGGCTCCGTTACTTCTGTACCGGCTCCACTACTTCTGTTCCGGCTCCACTACTTCTGTACCGGCTCCACTACTTCTGACTTTTTGTACCGGCTCCACTGCCTCTGACTTCTGTACCGGCTCCGTTACTTCTGTACCGGCTCCACTACTTCTGTACCGGCTCCGTTACTTCTGTACCGGCTCCACTACTTCTGTACCGGCTCCGTTACTTCTGTACCGGCTCCACTACTTCTGTACCGGCTCCACTACTTCTGTACCGGATCAACTACTTCTGTACCGGCTCCGTTACTTCTGTACCGGCTCCGCTACTTCTGTACCGGATCAACTACTTCTGTACCGGCTCCGTTACTTCTGTACCGGCTCCGCTACTTCTGTACCGGCTCCACTTCTGCACCGGCTCCACTACTTCTGTACCGGCTCCGTTACTTCTGTACCGGCTCCGTTACTTCTGTACCGGCTCCACTACTTCTGTACCGGCCCCGCTACTTCTGTATCGGCTCCACTACTTCTGTACCGGCTCCACTACTTCTGTACCGGCCCCACTACTTCTGTACCGGCTCCACTACTTCTGTATTAGTATTTGATAGTATAAATGTTTTCTTTGAAAATATAGTGAGGCGAGGCATTGTGCTTTTGGATTTAAACATGAGATCGGTCTGATTTTGGACGATTCTTACAGCGTGTCAATTAAAATTACGTTCGATTTAAGCACAATAAACCGAATTTCAAAGAAACCACTCCGACGATTGTCATGGAATTTTATGCACATGATAAGGCTTTAAACACGGGTCTAATGATGAATTTACGTTTTTGATAAAATGGTTTATATAAGAAAACCACTCGATTTCTTACATTACCAATACATTTGTTGGCTCCTCTAATGCTGTACTGGATGCCCCACTTATGGTATGTACAGCTGTACCAAGTGTGCGTTTAGCAGATGTGTTTAGCTCCTCAACATTGTTTGATGTGATATTAAACGGCATTAAGACAAGTAGTTAATAGTATGCCGGTATCTGTAGCTGTCGATATATGAAGTGCCGCAGGCACTGGAATTAGAAATAAAACGGAGCTTTATAAGATTTTTTCTTGTTTGTGTATTTTTTTTATTTACTTTTTTTTCGCAGGAATTAGGTTTTATAAACAAACGTCTTAAGAAAATGTATTTACATGCTATGACCATTTGTCAGTGTTTACTATGCCTTTAACAGGTAGGGAGAGCTGCCTACGAGCTTATGCAGACGATGCATGGGGATGCATCAATGTGGTTCAGATCACTGGATGACATGTACTACTTTCAGGGACAAAATAAACATCTAGTGTATGCCACTGAAAACCACATTCCCAAACCAAACATCGGAGGAAACGAGATCGAGATTCAGATAAATGACGTCATACATATCCTAGGAAACCATTGGAACGGTTTTTCAAAGGGAATACATTTACGGACAGGACAGACAGGTCTTTACCCATCATTTAAAACGGTGGAAAAGGTTTCACGAATAAAAATGCCAACATATCCGGATGCGGAAATATCATAATAAAGCCTATGATCCAGAAACATTTGGTGTTGGACTGTTATTTTTTTGCTTCCGGTATTGACGACAGCCTGGTATTTTTAGCTTCCGGTGTCGTACATGCTGTCAGATTGGTATTTTTAGCTTCCGGTGTCGTACATGCTGTCAGATTGGTATTTTTAGCTTCCGGTGTCATACATGGTGTCAAACTGGTATTTTTAGCTTCCGATGTCGTACATGGTGTCATACTAGCTTCCGGCGTAGGCGCCCCTCGCAAGTTAGTCTTGGATCATCTTCGACGCTTGATTATAAATACAAACATCTTGACCGTTTGGGCAGAAACAAATTTGAAACTGGAAGCACGTGACCGTAATTATTAGTTTTTTTATTAAAGTATTTCTGACCATCCGCATTTAGGTCGTCGATATAATAACGAAGTTTCTCTCTTTGCTTATCTTTGTTTATTAATATATATTGTCTTTCTGCCTTTCTGTATATCTTGGATTGCAGGTGTTCCTGTCTCAACCAATCAGAAACCTTACCAGTGTGTCGGCATAAATCAAACTTTGTTCAGGAGGACTGTTCTAGACGTTTGTTTTGAAAACAAGCAAGCGTTGCAGATGATCTAGAATACTCGCCAGTAGTCTTTTAAAAGTTACCCCAACGAGCAACATAAGCATAAGATAGCAATCCATGGCCGGATGACATCGTTTTGGCATGTAAATGTTCTATTTTGTTTTATTTCTAAAGCAACTGATTCATTAGGATCATTATTATATTCCCATAAGCCCTGTAGATGATAAGAATATGTTTTACTGAAATGATGTTATTTGGGAAAACAGAAAACAACAAATCTGCCAACCGCAGCTGACATTTTGATATTATTGACAGAAATGCATACCGTTGTCTTCAGCAATTGCTTTTCATCTAGTGAAAGTTCTTGTGAAATGAGGATTACTTCCTCCACCTCCCACTACTCATTCCACCTCCAATGTGTTCAAGAAAACCGAAAACATTTTAAAAGCTACTATATCTGTATATAAGGCTGTATATAAGGCTAGTGGGAGTGTCCCTAAAACGTAATGCTTCGTTTAGTGAAACATGGCTGGTAATCCGTATATAAGGCACTTTTTATAGTGAACATTTTCCCCCTGCGATCGATAGATGCACACCCATTCACTGAACAATATTACTGCCTGTGCGAGATTCAAACTCCTGACCTTTGGATAATAATAATAATAATAATAACAATAAATTCTTTATTTAAAGAAGGTTAACACATTATGACATAATATCAAGAAAATAGACATCGTATTTTTCAATGTGGCCTTCCGTATATAAAATTAACAAACAGTTAGTGTTTTTTAACAAATACACTGACAATTAAACATCAATGTTCGACAAACACTCAATTGTATTTGAATATAGAAGAAATTGTAATAGCTATAATGAAACATATCTATCCAAACAAGCAAAAAAAATTAATTGATTGATAATCGATGTACTTAAATACTGGGCTATAACGTGAGAGGATCAATAGCGTTATTTTTTATCGATATACTGTTAGCCTTGTAGTCGTTATCCTTTGTTTATTTTGTATGTAATTCAGTGCGTTTTTTAATTACATACGTATGCCAAAGACCTTCGAATTGGAAAAAAAAAAAAGCCTCCAGAAAATATAGATTACAAATTCCAACATTAGAATGGTTTGTACTGAAACTATACTGTGTATGTTTTGGTTGAAATACCACTGAGAAATAACCAGGTCCATTATCAACGGAATATAAGGTTAGAATGGAAAGAAGGTTTATCAGTTGTCCCTGTGGTTTGGTTAAGATCAATAATAAAATGAAGTTACTAGAGTGTTCACAAGGACTAAATATGACATTTTTCAGCAAAACAAGGGCCATAACTCCGGTGAGAATTTATCCGATCCGGCTGGTTTTCGAACTTGTCCGATGCTTTCATTGATATAAAGACCTGGCAAAGTTTCGTATAAAGATTCGATTAATTCACAAGGCAAAAGTTAACAGACGGACGACGGACAACTCGCCATCCCATAAGCTCTGCTGCCTTCGGTCAGTAGAGCTAATAAAATGAAAAACAAAAATCAGGTAATGAGGTGAGTTATATGTTGCAAGAGTTACAATATTGAAATTAGACATAGAGGAGGGGAAAAGATAATTTGATTGCTGATGCATTATCTCGTGTGTAAACTAATAGTTGTATATTAAAACGTAAATTATTGTAATGCAGTACTTATTTTGACTATTTTAATTTAAAAGCTAATGTCATTGTATATAGCTTTGACATATTGCAATGAATACTGAAATAGTATTACATTTATTAAAATGTACTTATTACATATTGTTCAATAAGAACGCTTTATTACATTAAATCTTTATTTGTTCTTTTAAGATGAAAAGTGTTACCCTCATGTATATAATGCTATACAAGTGGTACATGTTTATGATCAAGCTGTCATGTTTTTTTTTCTATTAATAGCAACTTATATAAATACGTGATCTGTGTTCTAATTTTAGAACAGACTGTCGTTGATTGACATCCAGTGTTTATATAATATTCCAGTAATTTCTAAATTATTGGTTACATTAATGAGATTGTGTAGATTGGTTACATAACATTCTTTAATCTAGAAAGTTCCAATGTTGGTATATAAAGAGCTAACCTGAAGTGTTTTCAGTTAACTATCAAAGTGAAGTATCTGGTTCATATTTTTAATAGAGGATTACAAAATATTGGATGCTGAGGAATTAAAATATATTGT